>BJCN01308275.1:0-12752 GCA_018326445.1 Flaveria brownii
TTTAAATAAATAAATAATAAATAAATCAATAAATAAATAAATAAATGAATAAATGAATAAGTAAATAACTAAATAAATAGATAATTATATAAATACAAATAAAATTTATACGAGATGTTACACTAATACTTTTATTTTTAAGTAGGTTATATATAAAACTTTTCTTTTACATCAATATATGATATAACATATTTTTATTGTATTAAAGTGTGTGTTAGGTTTATGAATGTAACTTTCTAGTTTATTGAGTCAATCAAGTGAGTTATATATCGTTCCGATTAAATTGCAGTATATAAGCCATAACATCTCGAGGTTCATTGGGTTTCCAGGATGGGGTGGGATTTAACATGGAAAGAAAGGGTTATATGTTCTATACATTAACTACATTAGTATAGATAGGTGTAAATGTAATTAGTTTTAGGATATAGAAAAATACAAATTCTAACATTTATAGTGAACTACATCACATTGTCATTACTTACATTGAATCATTGAAAAATATATATAAAAAACAACAAGGTTTTGTATTAATGTAATAGAGGAGTTAACAAAAAGTTTCAGATGTTACATGGGCCAAATTTATTTTGTTATAATTAAATTAATTTATAGCAAAAACATGTTGGATTACATTACATAATACTAACATTAAAAATCTAATATACAGTGTAAACTAATGTAATATAATGTAATAAGATATAACATACGTATGTAACTGAAACTAAAAGTAATTAAAATGTGATGTACAAAATGCCCGCGTAACATAATAATTTTATGCAACTGCAATAATGATAGTTAGACAACTTATATTAATGGTTATTGTAATAAAGAGAAATATGGGTTGCTCTATTTTATAGTTGCTAACATGATAAGTCATTTTATGTAGGATAAGTGTTAGTGTAAGTAAATATACACGTGTGAATAAGGTTACTTTTATTTACATAATATAATATAATGTAACAAAATAAAGTATAACATTACATTAAATAATATTAGTACACTTAAGTAATTTATAGCAAACTAACTAATATAAAGTGTAAATTTAGTGTAATGCAGTGTAATAGCATGTAACGTATATAAGTAAAAGATAAACTAATTAAAATATGATGTTAAAAATTGTATGATAACATGTAATTTGATATAACTATAGTAATGATGGTCAAGCAACTTAAGTTGAAGGTTAATGTAATAAAATGAATTATAGCATTGCATTAAATAAAATAAAAAACGTGTGTATATGGTATTTTTATCAACGTTAAATAATATAATATTGGTACTTAACAATGTAACTAAATATAACACTTGTGGATAGGGGTACTTTCATTTAAAAAAAATAATATAGATTGTAATAAATCACAATGTAAACTTCAGTAAGATTAATATAACGTCACCATTACATAAATTGTCATTTTTTAAATAAATTCACTAAAAACATTGGATTACATTACATATCACTAACAGTAAACATATCAAGTTTGCAGAATTGAACATAAACATATCAAGTTTGCACTAACATCACTTGGTCTCTTGTATTACATTATATATATTACATTGTATTACATTATTAATGTTCGCTTACATTACTTTAAATCATAAATTACTTACATTTGTTTACACAGTTTACATCCCAAATACCATTACTGCATACATAATTTTTGATTCTTTTCATTATAAATAAACTTATATTACAAACACACAAACTTACACTACAACAAAATTCATTATTTTGTAGGTAATCTGATATAACAAATCAATATACAAAATGGCATTTGTGTTTTATATAATCATTATCTTGTAAGTAATCTTACATTGCACTTATTTGGCATAAACTAATAGTAATGTAAATTGATATACTGATATAAGAACACTTAGCATCTACTAAGATTAGTTGACATCAACTACTAGATAAATATCATTTATTAAAATACATCACTTAAATTTTAAATCTAATATAAAATGTAATTTATATGTAATGTAAGGTGGTAACATGTATTGCAATGTCATTTTAATATGATGTAAAATGTTGTAATATAATGTAATAACTTATTTCAACTAAAGTCATCTTAGTAACACAACTTATATTTCTTGTTTATGTAATAAATACATTGGTGTAGTATAAGTACACTACTTACAACATTGTCAAGTTGTAATTATTACTCAATACTTATGTATTGTTGTAACACTAAACCCAAACAAACCCACCTTCTATTTGAGTAAGGTTGGAAAGAATGCCCTCTAAGTTCATATAAGTAATGATAAATATAATATTATCTAATATATAATATAATTTAATTGTAATATAATATGATAACATTAAATTACACTAGTGCAACTAATCAATTTACTTCGGACTATTTAACTAAAACACAGTGTTATAAACTATGTCTTTGAAGATAAATATGTAAAAGAACTTATGAAATTTGAAGGATATTATTCTAATGAATTTTAATTTTCATTACTACATGTGATTACATTAAGTTACACTACTTCATTAACCCATAACTTCATGTCCATTACGTTCAATTACATTAACTTTCACTATTGCATTGACATGTGAAAGTTAATTAAGGAAAAAACATGTTGAGTAGGTCTGAGTTAAAAGAATACAGGTTGACTAGATAGAGTAAAAATAAGAAAAATTTTAAATATTAACAAAATATAAAAAATAATGATGGTACAAAGCAATTTTCTATTGATGCATATTTAAAAATGATATAATTATTACGGGTATTGTAGGTCGAGATGAAGAAAAATATTATGCATGTTGAGTGAAAAATAAAAAATAAAAGAAAGGATTTTCGTAGATTTGAAAATGCATGTTGACTGAAAAAAAGAAAAAAAAGGAATTACTAAATCTAACGATTTATTATATTTGCAAAATACATGTTTAACGGAATATATACAATTTTGTATGCATTCATTAAAAAAATTATTTTGTTGCTTTGAACCATTTTGTATGATTGCTAGGCTTTTCTGAATTAATTTTTTATAACTTTCATCACTATATTACATTTATTAATCTTTAAATTATTGTCTTGTCTTTGTAGTAATATATATTGATTATTTTGATCTTATTTAATGATATCTAACTTAAATAAGAAAAGTTCTTGTATCATAAATAATTAAATTTTATATTAAAAGAAAGAAAAGGTTTCACATGTTTTTTTTATTTTTCTATTTATAATAAGTATATTTATATTGATTTCTTATTACATTTTATGTTCCCGCACACTAAATTATGAAATGGCCCATTAACATGCAATTATAGATGAACATAACTTTGTTTGTCGGTAGCCCTCACGTACACCATATACGCTTTTACAGATAATTTAATAATATTTAAAGACATTTAAATAACTAAAAAATAAATTTTTAGCATAGTGGTTTTAAAAAATGATTACTTGGAAAGATATAGAGATAGAAAAATGAAAGATGAGTTTTTAAAATAGATAAAAAAATATTGGGTTTGATGATAAGTAGTATACTGATAAAAAAAATATAAAAAGATGTGAGCTAAGATAGCCGCCAATCACTTTAATTCCAATATTTTTAAATAGATAAAAAAACATTGGGTTTGATGAAAAGTAGTACACAGACGAAAAAAAAAGTATTTTGAAAAGACTTGTACCAGACAAATAGACTAGGTATACAATTTAACAATAATACCCCTTGATAGATCTTTGTTAAATGATGAAGTGACATCATATGAACCACATATATATGGGTTAACCGGTTCTTACAAAAAAGATGGGTTAACACAAAATCCGTATCCTATATATATATAGCATTTTGAAGTTTACAAGAACTTATAATTTAAGAAGCACATAACAGGTAGAAGTGTGCTCCAGTGTATGATATTTGATGTCGGTTTTGGGGCTGGTTTAAGCTAGATTTTCAGTAATGAGAAACGGGTTATTTTTACCCGCAAAAGATCATAAACGTGTATCCCAATGGGAAACAGATAGTGTTGTTCCTGTAAGTTTTCTGTGGGTTGTACAACTTAAGAGGTGAAATGTTGAAATGTGATCATCAAAACTGGATGAACCGGTTTGGTTGAGTAGCATATTCTCCAGAAACAGATATGTGAAAATGTTAAACATGACGATTTTGGTCGAGCCAGCCATGTCGGGCAACCCGGTCTATTAATATTTCACTTGAACCCTCTACGCAGTTTGGCCAATCGGACCGAGCTGCCCAACATGATTGGTTTGAAAATTTCTAAAACCATAGATACGGGTCAGCGAATTATTTGCATCCCTATACAAGTCAAATATTTCACAATGAGTATGTGATAACATTTTTTAGGTAAGTGTTGATAAAACACATGTTAAATTGATTAAAAACTGCTGTACAAGAGATTCTATAATCAACTGTTTGCTAACATGTTGCATGATACAAGTTTCCCTATGCACAAAAGCATACATATTCAAAATGATGGTATCACCTAAAAAAATATAAACAAATTATATACTCGTAACTATAACCGAAACCAGCCTGTTGTTCCAAAGGTTTTGGAAAGTTGTTTAACCTCAAACGAATACGAACTCTTATCTTTGTATCTTTAGCCTTTTTAAGTCATCATGGACGATAGATTTTAATTGTACTAGAGACTGGTAGCCGACAGAAGGGACACCGAGAGACAGCTGATGAACATCGACGACATAACACATGACCACATGGGACAACAGTTATATTTATTTCATTGGTCAAACATATTCTGCATAGCCATGCGGCTTTAGCAGAGTCAGCTTCTTTTGCTGCCGTTTCTGACTTTTCCTGAAAACATGCCATAAAATAAAAGTTAATCGGTAATCAGTAAGCCTCGTGAAACAGGTGGGACAGGTCGGGTCAGTTTCGAGTCAAACGAGTTCATGATGAAATGCCTTGCAGCCATCAAGGCGCTTCACAAGCATCCGGCAAGATTCCATCTAAATTTTAAAAAAAAATAGGCCAAGTTCCAGGCTGAACAGGTCGGATCGTTAAAACTGGTCTGAAACATCCAAAAATGGCCTAGAACCAGCCCAAACTAGCCCTAAACCAACCAAAAACATGTTTTAAGCACCTAAAAATGGTTTGCTTATAGTATGCGCCTTGCTGTAAAAGTGCTCTCTTTTTAAGGATCTTTGCCCCTTGAGTGCCGTTGGTGCCTTCACCCGCCTACGCGACAGGTGGTAGTGGCGGCTACCAGCAGCGGCAGCGGCTGTGGCGGCGGTGGTGATGGCAGTGGAGGTGGTAGCGGCAGTGATTTATATATGTTTCATTAGCAAGAAAAAAAGATGCATACCTGCTCAAGTAAAAGTGCTGCTTTAGATTCTTTTAGTTGTTCTTTCAGGGACAAAGTTGTGTGTAAGAGGGACTGCTTCTCCGTGTCCATTCTAATTCCAGCAGCTGATAACATCTCTTGAACTGCTTGAACCAACTCATGGGCCGATACCCGACCATGCTGAAGTTCCTTAATTGGTTGTCGCTGTCAGGAAAATTTATTCAAATTAATAAATTTTGTATGATTCAACAGCAAAGAGTATTAAAAAATATACATACATAAACTATTATTGCCAACATTATTTAGTGTTTGAATGTGTGTTTCGCAAGTGATTATTAATTTTTATGTTGTAATAAAATAGAATTAGGAGATAGTATCATGATGTGGATTGCAGTTTAAAGTTGTAACAGTCTAATTATTTAATAACATAATACATAAATAAGTGATCAATTAAAAAAACCTGATCTCCTGACTTCACTCCTCGAGACCCCTCGGGTTGGTCAACAGGGACACTGTTAACCATATTATCACTGCCTTCAGATGTCAAATGCATTAAAGACTCATTCCCAATGGATAAACTTTTAAATGAGAAAACATGCGAGGAAAGAACAGATTCAGTTTTCCCAGGAAACGTTTCCAGATTAAATCTATAGAGTGCTTGCCCAGCTGATGGTCTTTCATCCTCGGGAACTTTTCCATATTTCAACTTTTCTCCATTTTGATTTCTCCATGCCACTATCTCTCCTTTATAAAATGGTCTTAATGGGTGAAGTTGCACTTGCATTGCATCTTGTGGAAGAATATCGTTACCAAGAAAACTATTTCCACTACCTATTCCATCTGTCAATCTTTCATAGGCTGAAAGCTTAAGAATGTTAACAAGTGCAGTTTCAGAGTCTTCTGGACAGAGAAATAATGAAGTGATTGGTAATATGATTGATGAACCCAAAACATGGCTCACGACAATTGAAACAAGATCAAGAACAGAGATGTAACTTGGAGGTTCAGCAATTAGCATACAGGTGGCCAAACGGTCAACATAGTAGAGGGCTCGATGACTGGACCCAGGGCAATCCTCCCATTCTGGGATAACAGAATCTTTAGATGCACGGGTTATGTCCAAAGATTTTGGGATGAGCCAAAATCGAGTGTAGAGGGACTGCACAAATTGTAATTTTTGAGCAATGGATTCAAGTGATTTTTGTAGTGTTGGGAAATCTGGATTTCTTGAGTTAGAAGTGGTGGTAGGTACAGTGTTGAGAACATTTGATACCGCAACCTGAAATGAACTACTTAGTAACTTCTGCCTGATGGCTGCCAATGAAACCGACCCAACTTCTTCTAGAGTCTGCAGATGTTCTCTGCGATCAAGCTCCTGGGAAATAACTATGAAGTGAGACCATATTGCAAATTAAAAAAGATAAGAAACAAACACATGTCAAGCAAACAGATAACTTAAAAGGATTTCAAGGGTGTTTGGATATGTGTTTAAATAATAAAATAATAGATAAGTCCAACTATTATCTACTTCCTTATTAACATGGGTGTAAGGATACGTGTTTAAATAGTAATTCATGTTCTAAAAACTGATTATTACACACATCCAACGGCCATGTAAAGTTGATAATAACTGAAGTTAAGAGATGAAAAAGATATAGAATTAATACCTCCACAACAACATCAGATAGCTTTTTAATGCGGAAAGCTAAACACAATCTTTCTGAAACATCATGGTGAACAAACCTTAATCTTGAAGAATCAATATACTTCACATACCGCGAGCCATATGGATCAATATACACACATGCATTTGCATGAACGAGTCTGCAACCATCATCAGGGACGATCAACTCTGATTTCCAATTAGAATCTAGGGTTTCATCACAGAGAAAATGTAGGATTTCCATGACTGCACGAAGTTCATTTGGATTAAGGCGTTGATACCCGCAAGATCTTTGAAGATTCGAAAGAATAACCATTGCACCAGAAACAGATAGCAGGTCTTGGAGCCCAAGTTCTTTGAGGATCTTGACAAATGGCAGGTAGAGTGAAGGGAGTTCAAATGCAAATGGGGAAAGATTTATGGTCAGACGGGCAAAAAGAGAACTTGAAGTAACCAAACGGGTTCCATTAGCAGCTGGAATGAATGCTACTTGCTGCAACTCCGATACATCTGACAAGAAAAAGAAGAGAGTACAATATTTCTTTTTTAGGAGCCATCACAAATTATTTTTAGATGATTTTGGTTGTCTCACAAACAAGTATCATGTAATCAAAACAAATGAAATTGAAATTTACCTGAGGAAGATAGTGTTCCCCAAATTTTGTCCAGATATTTAAAGATCTCAAAAGATGCTTCCTCAACAGATATCAAGCCTGACCCATTAGGCCAATGAGCCAAAGTATCTTCACCAAAATTTCTTCCAATAGCCTGCAATCATCATTAGCTTGATTAATTTTTTGATTCGCTACATCTAAAGGCATTAAGTTAACCCACTTACTTCAAAATGGGTCAGTTTGAGTTATATGCTTTCCGGGTAAAAACTAAAAGATAACAAAAAATGGAAACAGGACATATAGTTTTTGTAATCAGATTTAATACATTAATAGCTTTTAATATTGTATGCAAGAAGGTGTTGCCCATGAGTCAACCTAACCTGACCCATTTGAAATGTTACCCCACTCACATTTTACCGCATCGAATATTTGCAAAAAAAAGAAACAGAGAGCATAATTCATACCTGCAGGTGCTTTAAAACAATAGTAAAAGGAGGAGGGCTCCTTAATTGAAGAGGACCCCATGAGTACTCAGGTGGGATTATGCTTTGTTTGGAAAGAATGGGAGCAACACTCCATGCAAGTGGCCAATCTTTTAACAAAATGGCTTCACTATAAGAACAAAGCACTCTTTTACCGCCTTTCTTTCCACTCACAGATGGAAACCCTTTTTCTGCAGGAACGCATGCAATCTTGCCAAGAATATTACAAAAGTTATTGCTATAAAGAACAGCAAAATTAGCAAATATTGCACCGATAAGAGTGTCAGCTAAGGACCAAATCTCTAAAGAGACTTCAGTTCTTGTGTTTGAAAAGTCATCTTCAAAATCATCAACAAACCCTGAAGATTTAGGTTTCATACCTTCAGCCCCAAGAAACTCGACTCTTCTAGCACATTGTAGAACAATATCTGGATCACCAGTATTTTGAAGACCTGCTTTCCTTAATATGTTAAGCCATCCATCTGAAACAAACCTTTCACCAGGAAACTTTTGAACTTCACCAGAGAAAACCGATCTCAATAGTGAATCACCAGGATCAAACAATTCTTTAGGTTTATATAAATCTCCAGATTGTTCATCAGCACATCTTACAAATTTGGTCTCGTTTAGTGTTTCGATGACTAAAGAATCTTGTTGGAGATCTTGCCAATTCATGTAGAGATATATTAATATGTCCTCTTGTTCTGACTGAGGCTTGTTTTCGAATTCAGGCAGTGAAAACCTAACCAATATTTGTTTGTCTTGCAATTCAGTGACCCCAAGGGCTTTGACCAGTTGACTCCCAACAGACTCTGACCCATAATACAGGCACTGATTGTTATTTGGTTTTAAGAAAGTATTCGAAGCAATCATACATGTTTCCTGGAGATTCAACTTTTTGTAGGTTCCAGCAACAGTTTTGTAAATCGGTAAATCACGCAATACTTCAAGATCTTCTCTAGTGTAATCAGATCCATTGGATGAAAAATCAAAAGCCAAAAGAGAAAACAACTGATCGCAATCTGAAGCCAGAAAGGAGGTAAACTCAGGCAAATAGCCAGAGTTTTTAGCTGCAACAAGCTTGGTGGCTATGGCTTGACCTAATGATTGGTCGATAGCTGGAAAAAAATGAAGTGGAGGAACACAGTCCATGAATGTGTAATCGACTATGGGTATGTTACATTGATTAAGCAAAGAGTACAACCATGGGTGCTTTTTACCAGTAACTTTAAAGGCTAACATATAGGGCTGAATCTCTCCAGGTAATGAATCCAAACACGCCACATCATCATCTTCAAGACCCCACTTGGCGACAGCATTTTCCGAGTCTGAATCTGCTAATATGGGTGGAATGAATATGAGATTACAATGCTTTACACGGCATAAAATGTGTCTACCAAGAAAGGCAGGAACTATCGGCCAATCAGAGAAGAGTGGTAGATCTTGGGACTCATTGAAACTTCTCCAAAAGAGTCTTGCCCAGTTAGGAGATGGCCCACCATCACGAATCGAACTTGCATTATTTTCCCATGAAAACCAAGGAGCTGGACTCAAGTTCATAACATGGTTCACCCAATTTTCATGAAAAAGCAAACTCATATGATCAGAAAGCAAACGTGGAGAGAATGTATGCAGCTTTAATAGTGATAACAAACCATCATCCGTAAAGATACGGGCCAAAATTGGTCTCTCTAATATATTTGGATGGATAAACTTTGCAGCCAAAGGAGTCATAAGTAACTGCTGTTGCTCGCTTCCTACCCAAAGTTCAGTTAAACCCAATTTAGTAAGATGATTTGTTGCAGTGGGACATGGTAAGCTTTTAAGCTCATTGGCTACTTTTAGAAGCTTGCGGTCCACACTTCTGGTTCGACCATCAAAACCAGGTCCTGGAAAGTTGTACCTATCATTTAGTGAACCACCCCCCCGACCCATGTCTTCAACAACCCCCCGCCCGAAATCAAACAAAGCTTTGCTGATACTCGCCACCATTTCTATCGGGTCTCCTTGACTAGGTGAAGCCAAAAGTGATGACCTGGGTGGCCCACTGGGTTCAGGTGTACTAGGCCCATCAGCACTAGATGTACTTGGCCCATCAGCACTAGATGTACTTGGCCCATCAGCACTAGATGTACTTGGCCCATCACTGTTAGATGGTTCTACAAGCTCAATATCTGACAAGCAATATTCAAGAACGTCCATGTAAGTATCAATTAATGGGATAGCAATTGAAGTTGGAGAAACTCTAAGAAGGTCACGGACCATTTTTGGTTTAATTTCTCGTATATTGAAGCCGATTAACTGAATTTCAGACACCAATTCCCAGGGGACTGAAAATACCGGATAATGTTCTTTAACAAAAGCACAAACTGTGGCAGGAAGCACATTGCCACCAACTTTACTTCCGGGTTGTGAAAGAAACATACCCTCTTCAGCTTTGACTAAATTTCCAGAATATAGCTGCCAAACAGGAAGGTCAACAAGACGATGATAGAACGGCTTTACGACTTGGTCAACTAAACAGTTCCAGTCGGCTTTAAGGGTTTTTGTCAAAACAAAATCATGAGCATCTTCGTTATCATTAAATATTAATTTCCCGCTAGATGTGGGCCAAAAGGAATATATACGACTCCCGCATGCATTCAAAGCCATATTAATCGAATGAGTAGTTCGCAACTCAAGTGTTGAAGTTGAAGGGTCTCTTCTTATTTTAAACATTTCCAAAACTACCCTTATGTATGAATCTCGCACACAAGTCATAAGTTCTCGATTCCATGCTTCAATTAACTGATTTCCTGCATCTGGTTGTGCTCTAGATAAAGAATCACTATCTTGATACATAAATATGTAACGACCATGATTGTGACGCACGAGAAAACAACCAAGAATAGCAACTGGCATACTGATACAGTCAGATAAAGGAAGCGGAGACATGATGGAGCAGATTGTAGGGATGTCAGCCAGATGTCCATTTCTCAAAATGTGTACAGCCACACCAGCGACAGGTGTCAGGTTATAAGCTAGGTATCGCCTGGAATGGAAAAAAAAAATGTAAGCATTTGATGTGAATGTGTGTACAAATGAATCATTAATACTTAATACCTATCAAGAGCCATGTTTCTTGTTTGACCAGAACCCAAGCTAAGTACAACAAGCCACCGGTCCACAATCATTGATCCCTTTTGGTGCAAATTTATATCTACAACATGCAACTTGACTGCAGAACTTGAGGTACCAAATAAATTTGATAACTGAAACTTCTTCCATTTCTTTTCTGAGAATGGATTCCTTAATGCAGCATGTGCTGGATCCACATAGATTAGAAAATCTTGGGACAGTTGTGACTCATTTTCCTCCCATGTTGATAATGACACCTGAAATTTGTACAAAATTACAAGAAAAAGGCATTAATAGTCAAGTACAACTACAATTACTAATAAAATTGCATCACAATAATGTACAAGAATGCCTTAATCATTAACCAATAACTTGATGTCAACAATATCAAGTAAAAAGAAAGGGAAAAATAAAAAGTAATTATAACCTCTGAAACCGACTTCAGAAATATAACTGTTCTGGATGCATGCTTTATAAAATTTTCAAATATCTTTGTTATCTTGGCCCACCCAGATTCAGCCCCATCTTCAATGAACTTTGATGAGATAGGCATTCGTATAACCGTAGAATCAGTTGACCATGGAACTCTTTGACCAACAAACATAGGACTAAACTGATCACGGAATCGTTCGGTCAAATCGGTACCTGCAGTTAAGAAAATAAGTAATAACCATATGAAAGGAAAGAAAATATAGGAGCCTAACTAATGAAGCATAACAATTTTAGCAAAAACATTACGGAATATACCGAACCTGTTAAAGTAAACATCTTAGCAGCTGGAGAATGACTTGAAGGCAGAGCAAAAGCCATACCACGAGGATCAAAAATATATAAATAACCACCAGATACGACTGAAGGAACATCAGTTATAGAATAACAGCTCATTAAACCTAACCCATAATTAAGCATGTCACCCCTTAAGCCCCAAGGAGGAAGAAATTGGAGGCTTGTTATCTCCTCCCTACTCAAACTGGCTCCTTCAAGAACAGCAACAAGTGCAGGACCTTGAAAATCTCCTGAAAAGCAGCATAATCATAAGGGAATATCCATTATATAACTCAGAACATTTAATTTAGAGAATATATATTATATAAGTTAAAATCAACAATCAGTTAAAGTAGATGTCATGCAACCAAATTCTTTAAAGTTTACATGTCACACAAAATAAGGATAATACTGGCTTATTCAGTAACCAACTTGAGGGTGAATAAGAAGCACCATTTTGCATGTAAAACAGGTTTTTACATATCATATCATATCATACTTTTAAAAAAGCAAATGGCACAATAACGTAACCAGCTTGGCTCAAATTTCTACTTCAGGTAACCATCAAAGTTAACAAAAAAATCCAGTCAGGTAATCTCAAATCAAATTTTGAAGGTTGGTTACCTTGGATCAAAATTTGTAAAATTGATGGTTGAGTAGAAATTTGACCATGTTTCACTTACCATTTTATGTGATTAGCCCTTCTCTGAATGCATAATGTTCATTTCAACAGCAAATTAAGTAATTATTCAGGTGTATTTAAATCAATCTGTACCTAAATTTTGCTGTAGCAATGACTGGCATGGATGTTCACGCTTGTCAAATATTATGTGCAGCTTTTTGGCTTTACA
>BJCN01308336.1:0-16777 GCA_018326445.1 Flaveria brownii
CCCGAAGAACAGGTCGCGGCCCTTTTGATCGATTGATGCTTCAATACTTGATGAAAATCAAATTAAATCGATAGAAAGCTTCGTATGTCGATCTAGATTAAAAGCCTTTTATCAATTTTAGTTAAAATTGATCGTAGATGGGTTCACAATCAAGTTGCAGTCGCGATTGAGAGGGTGGATCGGAGGTGATGTTGGTGCGATTTTTGGATGAAATCCAAAGTAAAGGAAGATTATAAATGGTGCAAAGTTCGTTAATGCGGTGTTAATTCGATTATACAATTCGTAGTGGCTGATTTTGGGTGAGATCTTGGCCGACAATGGAAGAAATAAAAAAAAATGGAATCGTGGGTCTCTTAGGTGGAGAAGAAAGCAGCATTATTTTTTTTTACATATTTACATAAATAGTCCCTGAGGTTTCCCAAACTTATTATTTTGAGTATTATACATAGTGTGCAATAACGTGTTATTTATGTTCATTAATGTCCGTTCGTAAGCGTTCGATAATATGTTTGTTTATGTTCGCTAATGATCTTTTGTGTTCGTTTGTGTTCGTGAACTTTTATTTGGGTTCATTTATATACATGAAAAATTCTTTTCTGTTCACTCGTCTTTGTTTGTGTTCGTCTATGTTCGGTAAGTGTTTGTAAACAGTTCACTTTCTTAATGAACGAGTATGAACAAGAAATTTGATTCTATTCATGAATAAATTTATTTTCTTAACAAACGAACATGAACAAAGCTTTATTAATGTTTATTCGGTTCGTTTGAGGTATAAAAATAAAAATAGCAGCTATAACAACAGAGTCGAGGTTAGAATGTTAAAAGGGTAATAGGTCAGGGTGCATGATGAAACTATTACTGGTACTGGAAGAAGGTACGTACAGGTGTGTCATCGCAGACCTCGAGGACAGCTGTCAAGTTATTAGTGGGCGACGGAATCAGCAAAAAGTGATATCGAGACCAGAGTAGTTTTCCCCATATTTTCTGGTTTTTTTTATTTTGTTTTTATTTTATTTAGAAAATTAAAAAAGTGGAGTGTGATGATTGAAGGTGCCAGTCCATTTTATCTGTTGCATTTGCACTTTTATGGTCCATGACACCATCATTCATTTACTACTCAAGAACCATAATTTATAAAGTATTTTTGATCGATGGCATATAAAATGAATATAATATGTACGAGTATATAAAATTATTTATTTTACAAAATGATATATAAAATAGAATTAAAAGTAATCACTGCTTTAAAATTTTGAGAGAGAATACAATATCCCATCTAGTTTTTCTTGAGATATATACTGACACAGGTCACACAACACGTATTAACTTATGATATTTTAAAGTTTTAGAACATGTTAAATTTATACAATCTAAATTATAAATGAGGAAATAAATATACGGTTTTATATTGATACGAAAGCCATGTAGATACGAGTTCTAGTATAGGTATTCTTTTTTATATCTTGGTTTGAAGTAAAGTAAGTTTGTAATAAACAACAAAGATATGTGTCATTTATGTTTTCTGGAAATGTATTAACACGACGGTAGCTTACGTGGCAACTATAAATAATAATCATCAATTACTGATAAATTTAGTAGGTTTTTGTAAAAGTTCATGAGTGTATGGAGTTTAATTTGTTTAAATTGATAAAAACTTTTAGTACAGAAAATTGTATACGTTTTGCTTTTCTTTTCGTGAGACTATCTTTATTAAAATCTTAACAATTATACATATGTAAGAGCATTCGCAGCTCGTTATTCATATATATATGAATGGGTGTATTGTATTATTAGGATGGTTGTGAGTGATTGTGAATGAAAAATATAGAAAATTTATGGGCATTGTACAGTGTTTTTTATATTTGAGAAAACATGATACAGCTCCCATAAATCTTTTAATATTTTTTAAAGTGATTGTAAGTGCATGAGATGAAAATATAATGATAAATGTATAAAAAAATATTATTTAATTAAAAATACAAAAAAAAATAATGATGTTTAATATAATTATAAAAATAAGGATAAATTATGGATTGAAAATCCGTAACACAAGAATTCCCATATCTAATATTACATGAAAACAATAAACCAAATAAAAAGAAACCTATGGTCAATGAATTATTTTGTATATTACTTTTTGGACATTATTTCCAAACAAAAGCGTGGCATTTATTTAAAACAAATTAATGTTTATATTCCTTGCGTTGTCGTATTTTAACTACTTTTGACTCGTAATACTTCCAAGTTTTTCGCTTGGAATATAATAACTTTTACTATATAATTTTTAAATACAAATTACAGATTTTGCAAGTTAATAAATTAAAACTGAAAAAGTGGAGGTTTCAATTAAACACTTTTCTAGATATTTAGAAGATTTCTGGTAACTGCCAGCTCCATTTCAATTTCTTTTTGGTCATCTACACTTTCATGTTCTTTAATATCAAAGTGTGATTTTTTATTAGGGTTGAGTAGGTTACTTCCATTTGTCAATTAAGGCTGATTTAGACAATTAAACTTGTTTTGAATAAGTAAGCAACCAACTTGTCAAGTTTTATTTGAAAGAAAATAACAGGGAAAAATATGTTGAGTATAAATTATGAGCAAGTCTTCTCGTTAAGAGGTTAATCTATATATACCTAAAACACAAGAAACTGTCCCACATATTTACTTTATTTTCACATATCGTCATAAATATATTTATAAATATACACGTATCTTGTGGTTGGGTGATTCATCCTTTGATAAGAACATCCTAGAGTATATGCCATTGTATGTGTGGGATTCTTGGTTAAATATACAAGAAAACTAGTTGACGATTATCTATTTGGTTACAAAACCAATTGAAACTTCCTTCGGGTCTCAATAAAAATTCAAGATGAAATGTATTTAAAAATTTGATAAAGACATACATGCATCGAAGGTTTTCAAACCCTCAAAAACAGATACGGCAACTTCAGCTATTGAAATACGATCCATTAACATATTTGAATCCGCAATTTAAAGCAAACATAAGAAATTTGTACTCTATTCGAGACAACAAAACTAACAATAATGTCAAAAATGACAATACACCTTTGACCAAAACGGTAACACCTAGCTTAGATGATTCCAATCTTGTTTGCCACATCCAACGCGTCATAATCAGGGGTTAGCCTCACATAAGCTTTTTTCGTTCCATCAGGTCTACATTACATTCAAACATAATACAAACAAACGGCTGAGTATAAGTGAAACAAAAACAAATAAAGTTGATAATATGCAAAAGCAATCACTTGTCCATATATGGAAATCGGATCTTGTATTAGAGTTCCAAATGGAAGCTCTCCATCATCATACATAACTCATGCAAGTTGCATCTATGAACAATTTATTTCAACCCAAAACCGTATTTCAAAGGCTTCATCTTATGTCACGCTTCCTCGCAAAAAATGCACTGGCAAAGCAACTTTGAAGGAAGCTAATAACAATATTGAAGCTGTAGGACAGGTAATCACTTGTCCCACTAGGTCATATGTTATTATACTTATTGCTATTTTATGACAGTACTACTAGTACGTATTTGCCTTTGCTGATCTTTTTCTTGTTCTATGCTTTACTGTTTATATAAATTCCAACTTTAATCTCAGTTTTGTAGTTTTCTAATGTACCATTTATTTCTAGTTATTATGTTAAGCTATTTATCTATGAAAGAAGTCAAAAGCAGAGACTTGTGTTTGGTCATAAATCAACAGATAATCCTATAAATCTTGTGTGTTTCACCTCGTAGTCATCTATTTTCCTTTTAAAAGCTTTGAAACCTTTTTAAAAGCATTCTTCTTTGTTTCTTTTTCAAGATTCTCCTTGTGATCTCAAAAACTTTACAAAATCAGCAATCTGAAACTAAACCTGTAATAGGACTTGTTAATAAACCTTTAAATGCACTTTGACATCAAAATACTCAATTTTCTACCATTTGCGATAGGATTTAAATGTTATTCCGAGTGTTCATGCTCACTTTTTGCTAAATGATATTAATCAGGGTTTGAAATCTGCAGTGTGACACTGTTGACCATAGAAATGCAATATAATACTATCTTTAACTCGGATGGGGAAAACATATTGAACACTAATAGCAATAAAGGGAACCTTTTAACTTCCCTTTTTATGAATGTCGGATTATAAAGTCAAATTATTAGTTTACATTTTCCAGTACCTGTGTTGCTATATTCCCTGAAAGATATCATATGATTTCAGCTAAAAGTGAAGCCTTCTGAAGTTTCTACTGAGATGGAACTCTCAAGTTTAACAGCCTTAAGTCCATTGGATGGTCGCTACTGGAATAAAGTCAAGGATCTATCCTGTTATTTGAGTGAATATGGTCTGATCTACTATCGGACCCTGGTTGAGGTACAATGCTTATTACCATTACAATTTTTAACAATTTTGATGTTTAATAGTTTATTATGTGTTTCTTTTACTTTAGATCAAGTGGCTGCTTAAGCTCTCACAAATTCCTGAAGTATTTGAGGTTCCAAAATTTAGCGGCGAGGCTGAAGCCAAATTGCAAGGATTGATTGATGGATTTAGTGACGCTGATGCAATTCAAGTGAAGAATATAGAGAAAATAACTAATCATGACGTGAAAGCAGTGGAATATTTTCTTAAAACAAAATGTCAAGAAGATCCTGAGATAGCTAAGGTACTTATTAGCTATTATTCATGTTATTTTCCTAGATTGAATAGATTTTGATATAGTCTTATCCGCACTATCATGTTGAAATTTTATCCAAGAAATAATTTCAGGTGCTTGAATTTTTTCATTTTGGCTGTACATCTGAAGACATAAACAATCTTGCACATGGACTGATGCTGAAAGAAGCAGTTAATTCTGTTATTCTTCCAGTCATGGATGATTTAATTAAGGCAATATATTCTATGGCGAAAGCTAATGCTCACATTCCTATGCTTTCTCGGACTCATGGACAAGTAAAATCTTTTTCTTTAACCATGATATCTCCTTTTATTTTATAACATTTATATTTGAACTGGTAATTCATTTTCTTAAGTTGTTATATGTAGCCAGCCTCACCTACAACTTTGGGAAAAGAAATGCTAATATTTGCCGAGAGATTAAACAGAGAAAGGCGTGATATTTCACAAGTAGATATATTGGGAAAATTTGCAGGTGCAGTTGGTAACTATAATGCACATGTTGTGGCATATCCTGATGTAAATTGGCCACAAGTTGCAGACCAGTTTGTAAATTCTCTTGGAGTAAGCTTTAATCCACACGTGACCCAGGCATGTTTTTAGCATATATTTTGGGTTGTATATGAATCGTCATATTATAACATCTATATAAAGTTTATGTGACAGGTGACATAATATCAATAACTGTATTGATGTTGCAGATTGAATCTCACGATTACATGGCTAAACTTTTTCATTCATTCATCCGGTTTAATAACGTCTTGCTTGATTTTGATAAGGATATATGGGGATATATATCTGTGGGCTACTTCAAGCAGGTGCACTTTCAATTTGTAATTTGTATATCGTGATAGTTTGAAAAAGTAAATAATTCTTAACAATTATCATTGGATCTTAACATTGTAAATTGTTGTGTTATGTAGGTAACCAAGGCTGGTGAAATTGGGTCATCAACAATGCCTCACAAAGTGAACCCCATAGACTTTGAAAACAGTGAAGGCAATCTTGGGATAGCTAATGCAATTTTAGACCATTTAAGCATGAAATTGCCTATTTCGCGTTGGCAGGTATTACTATACATTTACTCATTTAGATTATAAGTATATGAACCTAAAGCGTATGTCTTACTGCTATAACAATCGTAGCGTGACTTGACTGATTCTACGGTTCTGAGAAACATTGGTGTGGGTTTGGGCTATTCACTTCTCGCTTACAAGAGTGCTTTAGTAGGAATTGGGAAGCTTCAGGTACGTTTACATAAATTGATTTTTCTATGTTTTTACATACACTTTAAATTGTGTGTTTAAAATTTTTAAATGATCTTGAACATCTTTGTTGGAAAAGATAATGACTAGGTTTACTAAGAGCTTTATGCTTGTTTGAACTCTGTGTGTGTGTTAGGTCAATGAAGTAGTGTTAAACAAAGACCTGGAAAATTCATGGGAGGTTCTTGCTGAACCAATTCAGACGGTATGTATCTTGCATATCTTCATGGAAATGGTTACCTTACGATCTTAAATAGCTTCTCAGCTATGACAAAATAAAATCATCTTACGGAGTTACGGGTCAAAACGTCATCACAAGTATTTCATTATTATTTTTATGAAACATAGGTGATGAGAAGATATGGTGTTGAGGAGCCTTATGAGAAACTGAAGGAACTTACGAGAGGAAGAGCAGTTACCAAGGAGAGGATTACCAAATTCATTAATGGGTTAGAAATACCAGCAGAAGCTAAAACAGAGCTCTTAAAGTTAACCCCACATAACTATGTTGGAGTTGCAGCTCAATTGGTTGAGGATGCATGTATTAAGGCCAATGGATGTGTTTGATTCCAGTCCTTTACAAGATATGTTACTTTTGTACCCACTTTGTAAGTTGCATACTTATGCAGTGGTAAATTAGTTCTGAATTTTTATTTTAGAATTTTGACAGTCAAATGTATTCAGAAAAAAGAAATTTGCGGACATGATATTTGTTATAAAGGTGCTGTTTTTTCCTTCTTTGTTAACAATGTGTATGTTGACTGGTAGCGACATGTTTTTGAAGTTTTTGACCCGTTTAGCGGTTGAAAGTAACATTGTGGACTTTTATTGAAATATGGACATTAGTTGATACGCAATGGCAGTTGAATGCAACTTGTAATGAACATTAGCCATGTAATGAACGTACTCAGTACTTTTAAAAACAAGACCAAGACTTGGAGATCAAGTCAAATAAAACCTAATTCCAGTGGGTCCATGCTTCCACTTCAGTCCCCATCAGGTTACAGGAATATTTATAGAAGTCACTGCAAATTCAAATCCCACACATAATCACTCATAGGAACAAGACTGACTTGGAGAGATCGTCAAATAAAACTTAATTCCAGTGGGTCATGCTTCCACTTCAGTTCACATCAGGTTACAGGAATATTTATAGAAGTCCCTGCAAACTCAAATCCCACACATAATCGCGTAAAAAACAAGATAGTATGTTGTTGTTCATGACATATCTTTCAATTTTCATCCATACAATAGCACTGCTATTATGCCCTGTAGCACTAGCCATAAACCATACCGATCACCTTGCACTTCTGGCCATTAAATCGACTATCACTCTTGACCCGCAAAATGTTCTTGACTCATGGAACACCTCCCTCCATTACTGCCAATGGCAAGGTGTTACATGTGGTCGTCAGCATCCTAGAGTCACCAAGTTGGACCTTGGGTCTAGAGGCATAGTTGGTTCCTTGTCTCCACAGATTGGAAACTTGAGTTTTCTCAGAGTAATTAGTCTTGAGAGTAACACCTTTAATGGTGTAATCCCGCCTCAGTTAGGTAATTTATTTAGGTTACATAAGCTGTATCTCATGAACAATTCTTTTGAAGGTCAAGTTCCCGCCAGTTTATCAAACTGCACCAGACTTGTTGATCTTAGGTTGGATCACAATAAATTAATAGGAAAGCTCCCACAACAGCTTAGTTCTCTGGTGAACCTCATGATCATAACCTTTCATAATAATGATTTCACTGGAGGAATACCATCTTTCTTGGCAAATCTCACTTCTCTTGAAGCCATATCGGCTGCAAACAATCATCTAGGCGGAAGCATTCCACATTCTTTAGGTCAATTGCACAACTTGCAAAGGATTGGTTTTGCAAACAACCAACTCCACGGTATGATCCCTCCATCATTATTCAATCTAACATCATTAATAGTTCTAAGTTTCACAGACAATCTAATCAGTGGAGATCTAAATAAAGATATAGGGTTGCAGCTACCTAATCTTGAGGCTTTCCAGATAGCAGGAAACAAATTTACAGGAACCATTCCATTCTCATTTTCTAACTGTTCAAACTTGAAAGATCTTAGCTTGTCCGAAAATGGTTTCACTGGGAAAATTAGCATAAATTTCAGTCAAATGCAAAATCTTTGGATTCTTGGGCTATATGGGAATAGTTTAGGAAGTTCACAACCAGATGAGATGCGCTTCATTGATTCTATGATCAATTGTAGCAGTCTTGAATTATTACTTCTTCAGGCTAACAATTTAAGAGGAGTTCTTCCTAGTTCTGTAGGCAATCTCTCATCTCAAATCACAACTCTATCTTTTGCTGGAAACTTCATATATGGGCCCTTGCCTTCTGGGATCGGGAATCTTGAGAAGTTAGAGCGCTTATATGTTGGAGTTAACCAGTTCACAGGCATTATTCCTAGTGAACTTGGTAATCTGAGAAACCTAAGACAATTATTCCTAGATAATAACAGCTTCACCGGGAACTTTCCTGATTTTTTAGGAAACCTGACATTGTTAGACGACTTGCGTTTGTCAGGTAATAGACTAGAAGGACAAATACCACCAAATCTTGGTAACCTTAGGAGATTGGCAACATTGCACCTTTTTGAAAACAATCTTACTGGCCCAATACCCATAGAGCTTTTTCAGTTATCTTCCCTGTCCATGGTTCTAGATCTTTCTAATAATCATCTAGTTGGACCACTTCCCCAAGAAATAGGAAACCTTCACAGCTTGATGACACTCAGAATGTCACACAATCGTCTGGCTGGCGAATCCCATATGCCATTGGAAGCTGCATAAGCCTTGAGAATCTAGATATGAAAGCCAATTCTTTTCAAGGTCCGATACCTTCCACGATGGGCTCTTTAAGAGGTATCAGAAACCTCGATCTTTCAAGCAACAACCTTTCTGGACAGATTCCCAGATTCTTGGAGCAACTAAATCTGTCTTCATTGAATCTTTCTTTCAACAATCTTGAGGGGGAGGTGCCTATAAGAGGTATTTTCAAGAGCATAAGTGCATTTGCAATTGTTGGAAACAGTAGGCTATGTGGAGGCATTCCAGAACTTGGCCTACCCAAGTGTCCCATGTCATCAAGATCAAAAAAGGGTTCACGTACGCCACGTGTTATTCTAGTTGTCATCCCGGTTTGCTCATTTCTAGTTATAGCAATGGTGCTGTCTTTGTTGTTTTGTTGGAAAAAAAGAAAGACACAAACACTGCCAACAGAAGCTTCATTCATCCAACCATTTTCAAGGGTCTCTTATGGAAGCATACTCAAAGCTACAAATGAGTTCTCCCAACAGAACCTGATCGGAACTGGGACTTTTAGTGAAGTTTACAAGGGTGTCCTTGAACCAGATGGTGAAATAGTTGCAATCAAGGTTCTAAAGCTTGAAAATCAAGGAGCTTTGAAGAGTTTCATGGTGGAATGTGAAGCTTTAAAAAGCATAAGGCACCGTAATCTTGTAAGAATCATCACCTCCTGCTCATCAGTTGATTTTCAAGGTAATGATTTCAAAGCTCTCATTTACGAGTTCATGCCAAATGGGAATCTTGAAAGTTGGCTACATCCAACTTCAGAACAAGAATCTGTAACCAAAGAAGCTCCACAAAGATTAAGTCTTCGCCAAAGAGTAACAATTGCAACAGATGTGGCTCATGCTATTCACTACCTCCACCAAGACTGTGAGGTATCCATAATCCACTGTGATCTGAAGCCAAGCAACATTTTGCTCGACAGCGATATGGTTGCTCACATTGGCGATTTCGGGCTAGCAAAGTTTCTTCCTTTAACACCACACCAAAGCAGTTCAATTGGAATAAGAGGCACAACTGGATATGCAGCTCCAGGTAATCACTAAACAGAAACTTCTTGAATTGTTGACTTCAGTAAACATAACTCCAATTATCAGTCTTTTTTAAACCCATATTTGTTATGTAATCTGTCTTGAATTGCTGGTTTGATACAATTGGTTTGCAGAGTATGGTGTTGGAAATGAGATGACAAAAGCAGGGGATATCTACAGTTTTGGGATCTTGTTGTTAGAGATGATAACTGGAAGGAGACCAACAGATTCCATTTTCAATGAAGGGTTAAACCTTCATGGGTATGTGCAGATGGGGATGCATGATGGTCTCATGGAGATCATTGAACCGGTGCTTTGGTCTACTCATGATGGACATATGGAAGGTGCACATGTGAACAATGGTTACAGTAGGGATGAAGCAAGAAGGTTGAAGAGATTGGAAGAGGGGATGATTGCATTGGCAAGAGTTGGGTTGGAGTGCTCCAATGAAGCTCCCGGAGAGAGGATGAACACCAACAGTTTGCTTCATGAGCTGCATCGCATCAGTGAAATTGTTAGAGGTACTTAGAGGACTTTTGTAACGTTTTGCATCAAGGGGTGGTGGCGCAGTTGGCTAGCGCGTAGGTCTCATAGCTATTTGGGTAATCCTGAGGTCGAGAGTTCGAGCCTCTCTCACCCCATTTATTTTTTTTCTATTTAAGTGTTGACGAGAGTGAATAAAGTGGTGACTTTTCTGAACTTTATGCATTTACTCTCTTTGTGTATTTGTTTTTGTCCAAATAACAATTTTTACAATTACCTCTTGTTTAGTTTTTAAGTTCAATAAAAAACTAATAAATAGATTTTAACTCTTTACAATAGCTAAAACTCGTTGGATCTTCCTTTCTTCTCAACGTAACAAACTGCAATATCCCTCATGGTCCTTTTTCTCACGAGGATTTACTGATGCTTATCTTTGTTGTTTTACAGCCCGTGGATACAAATATACAATGGGTTATGATCTTTGTAAAACCACGTTTAACTATGAAATAAAAAAACAATTGATTTACACAATTGTAAATTATGAACCATTGATTAATTAAAGAACTCTTAATTAAATGTAAAACTAAGACTCATGATATCTTAACTATTATGTAAAAATAGTTCAAGCAAAACCGCTTTTAACTAAGGAAACAAAAACACTATTGATTTACATAATTGTAAATTACGAATTATTGGTTACTTAAATGTAAAATTAAAACCAATGATATTAGTTGTTATGTAAAATAGTTCGAGTATCAACATACTTATTTACGTACATTTATACATTTAAATTATCAATGTTTTTTAGCTATTGAAATATAAAAAGGTTGTGTAATGATTTTAACCGAATATACGATTAATCAAGTCACTTACAATCGAGATAAAAGTTGGGGATGGAGTCGTAATCAAAATTCGTCACCCATGTGAAGCGAATCTATAAAGTTTGAAATTTATGGATTAAACGGGTCCCCCATATCGCTTCCCTATGTTGATTTAATTCAATACAGATTCTTCCCAATTATTGCTCATTTTGCCCCAATTTTGATTATATTTTATTTTCCAAATCATTGCATCAACAACTCATGAATTTGGATCCAAACAGGGGAACAAGATTAATTTAGATGATACAACCTTTGTCATTCACATACAAACAAGCAAAATTCAAATTAAAACAAAATATTATGAACGTAAAACAAAAAGATCACCTGCCTCGAATACTAGCAGGAGAACGCACACCCTTTTCACTGTTACTATCTTCATCAATGTTTTGATTGTTTTCATCAATTGGGTTGTTGTTGACACTCATTTCAGAGCTTGCATTGCTGCTTGTTCCAACAGGGGAATCTGAAACACTAATCATTCGGTTTCGTGTCGCCCCAGGTCTTACACTGTACATAGATGATGCAGGAATTTTCGTCATCAATGGCCTCAAGTTGCCCGGTACCGTTCGTCTTATGTCCTGTTAAAGGGGTTATGGTAACATAAATTGGTCAGTTGCAGATAAAACTTTCAGGTTAAAATAGATTAAATGTAACAGAAGACATACCATATGCCTCATAGCCATATCTAAAGACTTCTTTGAAAGTGATCTTCCAAAACCCGAGCTGTCAGGTGAGGATGATTTCCCAGAAAGATTACTGTTTGGTGAGTGTTTGTCATCTTGCTTTGGCGGGGCCAGTTTGCGCATGTTTATAACACGTTCGACCATTTTGGTCCCGTATAACCCCGGGCTCACGTTATCATTAGCCTTAGCATATGAACGAATCAATGCAGGAATGGGTACAGAGCTTCCACTCTTACGGGTCACACCATTAGGAAGCCGGCCCCTAGAAGGTGAGCATGACTGCCTTCTTACCCTTCCGCTAGGCAGGGGCTCAACAGATAACGAGCGGCTAGTTGGAGCACCAGCCCGACCCCTGATGGAGGAAATGGGTCTGTCGGTAATTGAGGTCCTTAAGTTAGGTGGAGCGTCGAGTGTATAGCCGGGCATTTCTTGTGGCTTCCATGGTCTTGGTCTTGTATTGGGAGAACTAGCTGAATTTGGGACAGTAGGATGAGATTTAACTGAAGGGGTAGATGGTTTTGTGACAGCAGACAATGTGGGCGACCTTCGTGGTGGTGTTGGTGCCCGTGGTGCAGGTTTGGTTGTAGATAAAGATGGTCTGCTTGTTGGAGTTGAAGATCTTGCAGTAGACCTAGTTGGTGTAGATGATCTAGCAGGAACCGTTGGTTTAGATGAAGACAAAACGGGGCGTGAAGTGGGTGTAGAAGATCTTGGTCTAACAGTTGTAGTTGAAGTGGGTGTGTTTTTGGCGACTGAATTCGATATGGCTCTAGATTGTGTACCTAAACCTGGTCTACTTGTCAAAGCAGAAGACCTTGAACCTGTAGCCCCTGTTGATGATGGTCTACGCGATCCTGCACTTGGTCCAGGAGATGCTGGTCGCGGTCTTGAGGCCAAATTATTCTTAACAGTAGACTCTTGTTGGGTATTTGATAACTATACCAAAAGCAACCAGATAAATAACACTGAAACATAAAACTGTAAACCATGTGGTAAGAAACCAACTAATTGATCTTACTCTAGATTTAATCGCACTCGGATGAGCTTCATGAGTTCCATTTTGGTTCATAACAGTTTTCTGAGATCCCATTTCCAGTGAAGGAAAAAGAGGAGTACCAGGGGGAGTCAAAAGCCTAAAATGTAAGTTTTTTACATCATTAATAACAAAAAGATCTAATTTTTGTTCAACAAACATGAGTATATAACCATAATCTATACAGAATAAAGAATACAAATGACAAGATTTACCACTCATAATCATTCTTATCATTTTCAGAGTTTAGGAATTCATCAGCACCAGTTTTTCGAACAGTTGTTGCAGAAGGCATACTAAACATGTGAGAATTTCCAGTTCTTGATCCTGCACCATCGAAATATGATGATATCCAGATATGCTAACAATGAATCGTTATCAAGTCATAATTACATATGCAGGTGCAATTAAGGCATCATCAGTTCGATCATCAAACGTCAAATCTAAAAATCTAATCAAGATTATGCAATTCATCAGATAACATGCCGTAAAGTTTACTAATTGCAGAACTGATGAAGGATACATACCAAGTGATGAATCAAATTCAGCTTCAGCACTCTGAAGAAGAAGATCATGACGTTCTTTTTCTCGTTGTTTCATCTCCAAAAACAACCCTGGTTCTTCTTCTTTCTCTCTTAATACTGAATTCCTCAAACCCCCAGTCGTTTGCTGCTGCCGTTGCTTCACCGGCACCGGCATTTCCTTCTCCGGCGCCCGAAAACTCCGATTCATCGCCACAATCAACAAAATTCAGCAAATTTCTAACAAAACCCACAAATTTACAGTCACAGATCTGACAATCGAAGTAGAATGCTTCAAAATTCGCGGCGAAAACAGCTTTCACATTCAAATTATGAAACACCCAAATGAATTTGAAGCATTTGAACAAGAACAACAACAACAAAATCAACAACCGTCAAGAACTTGAAGAAATCTACGAAAGATTTGGTTTAATCAAAACTTTAAGCTCTGAAATTAGGTAAGCATGGAGACAAACGATGTAATAGGGAGAGAGAGAGAGAGAGAGAGAGAGAGAGAGAGAGAGAGAGAGAGAGAGAGAGAGAGAGAGAGAGTGTCAATTTCATACGATAGCTGCAGACACTAATGGGGGAGCGAAAGTGTGCCTTTCAGAGCAAATATGTATCGTAATTGGAGCTGTATGCTACAGTAACTTGTACTCATTGGATTAAAAGTTGTAACTTTATCTAGATTTGTCTTTTTGGACTCTGGAGTAAAAGATGACCATTATTAAAGGAATGTTAATTGATGAAGGCGTTATTAATATCGTTGAGATGTTTCGTAATGAGAATATGAACGATTCGTTCCGTAAACGTTTTTCCTTGAGCCGTTTTCAGTCCCTAAAGTTTAAACATATTACAAGAAGAGTACCGCAGGTTTATACAAGCATCAAATGTTTTCTTTAGACGAATGTTCATATATTTTCTTGACTTTAATTCTTTTACTTTTAGGTAAGCTTTTTTATATTTATTAATAAAACTGTAACGTATTATATAAATAATATATATTGAATGTCACGCTTTTAAATTTGTGCTAGCCACTAAACTAAAGGACAATTATTCTTCTAGAACAATTTCATGTATGTCAAACAATATTTTAATAAATATAAATAATAAATATTTTAGACTGTGAACTCATAAACAACAATTTCTGCAAGAACAGAAGATTTTTACTATTCAATTAGAATGATTATATTTATATATTATTGTATTATATGAATATCCCTGCTCTTGAGTGGGATATACTGGGTTTGATTGATTGATTGTATTATATGAATATATACATAAAATTTAGTTACGTAAAAATGCACATATAATCTCTCTCTTTGAGAAGTAATAAATGATTCTAACTTTCAATGTAAATAAAAGATGTAACTTTATAAAGTAATCAAGTTTCAGCATTGTTTTAATTAGGTTACTCATAATTTTTTTGTTTCAACCAGATCATTTATAAAAATTTTATTCAAATCAGATCACTAAAGTTTCAGGATTGTTTTAATTACATCATTCATAAGTTGCAAATTTTTTTAGAAAAATTGAAATTTTAAAAAAATTAACAATATTTTAAAAAAACTGAATTATTTTAAAAAATTTGTGAATTATATAAAGCATTTAATAAAAATATAACTGACCTAATTATTACACTTCTAAAAGTTTAATAACCTGATTGAAACAAATAAAAATATTGGTGATTTAATTGGAACACTTTTTAAACTTTAGTGATCTAATTGAAACAAATAAAAATATAAGTAATCTAATTGGTATTGAGCATAATATGAGGGGCCCAATAACGCAAATTCATAATGTTAAGGGCCTATAGTGGAGTTCGTCTCACTTAAAAGCTACGTTATGACAACGAAAAGGTTTAGCTTCAGCTTTTCATTTTCATTTTCCCCTTTTGTCTTCGTGACATTTGGTTTCACCATCTTCACAAAATTATTTATCATCTCCGAGGTTTCTAAATTCTAATATTTAAAAAATATATTGTATACTCATTGTGTTTGTGTTAGTTTAAATACATACATATATAAATTCATTCTAAATGCTTGTTAGAAATGTTATTAGGTATAAACTCTGAAAAATGTGTTTGTAGGTGTGGTGGTTGGGGGAAAATAGGGTGCTTAAAGCTTTAAAGGTGTATCATACAAGCCAATTATTGGATAAATTATAAAACTAAATTTGAAAATAAAAATTAGAAAATGGTTAGTTACAAAAGAGACATACCAACTTCGACATAATTTATAAATTCGCCATAGAAGTTGAATATCATACAACAGAATATTAATTATAAATATTGTCATATAAATACAAAAATTCTGAGTTTGAGTCATCCCTAACATTGCATATTGCTATGATTTTGGTCCATGTAGGGACCACGTTATATGATTTTCACTTATGATTTTTTTTGTCAAAATGTCCCTTTTATTATTATTATTTTTTTCTATAGATTTCTTAACGACCAAATTACATTTTTGTCTCAAAAATTTTGTTTTACCCTTTTAGTTTAAAATTTTATCCTTCTAGCTAGGTTGTATTTTTGTACTCATTTCAGTATCTCAAATTAACATCGTTAAACTTTTTTGTAAAAAGATAAAACTACTTTTACACGTAAACAATTATAATAATACAATCTCCTTATTATACACACACATGTATACTATAGAAATTTTTGTATTTGTGTATTTTTAAGAGAAACGTTTTTATTATTGTTCAAATTTTTATTTTTTGAATTTTCTATTATTGCTTCTTATTTCATTTATCTATATCTATACTATTATATAAATATTTAAATAGAATATAAATGTAATTTTGCTCAAATTCTAAGACACCTAAAACAATTTTTTAAGCACAAGGGACATGTGTTTTGTGGACTGGTTTCTAAATTGCACCTATTAAATAAACTTCTCCTAATTAATACATTATTTAATGTATATTGATTATTTAATTTATAAAATTAAGTATCATCTTATTTATTAAAATTTAATTTACATTTACTATTTATATTTTTATAATTAAACATTATTTAAATTAAGTATTATCTTATTTAAATAAATAAGTATTAACTACTAAATATTTACAGAATTATAATAATAATAATAATAATAATAATAATAATAATAATAATAATAATAATAATAATAATATCTATATATAATCAGTGTTTATATAAGGTCAATTGTATTACGATCTTCAAAAGAGACTCGGTGACACCTGTCGCATCGCACAGGTCAACACTAGTTATATTTGATAAAAATGTTTTTTTTCTAAAATATAAAGGTCTCTATTATAATAATTCACTCTTTCAAATCATTCATTCTTTAAAAACGTCTTCTTTGTTCATTTTTTTAAACGTTATTTTTT
>BJCN01308338.1:0-12032 GCA_018326445.1 Flaveria brownii
TATATGTTTTTGTTCAACTGATTTTATATGTTGCTTGGCTAAGATTGATGAATTGTACAATCATTGTTGATGTTATTTTGATCGCGTCATGATTTTCTTAATTCTTTACATATTGTTGTACAATCATTTTCATAATTCTATATATAATATATAAACGGGTTCCTACATCCTTTATGCACATGTATATGTATTGTGCTTATTTTTATTAAAAAAATCAAAAAGAAGGGATAAAATCATAGATTCATAAGACATTAATTTTTTTTATGAATGATTAAGATCTTGAGTGTAAACCTATCCTTTCGGGGTTATGTCCAAGGTCGACTACTCGACCACCCACAAGACCCAACCCCCCGATGCGCAGGAACCCCGTGGAATGGGTGAACCTTCGCCTCCTGTTAGGTTCGAATCTGGGATAAAGTCTAGATTCGTCCCCTCACCCAGATGCCCCATGTTATAAGACTTTTTTTAACCAATGTTTTTCTTAGTTTCATTATCTCTAACACGTTTATTAAAATTCTCAAAATGTCGATTTTTCATTAGTTTTCCTCTAAAATGTCCGTCTGTATAGCGGATCACTCAAAATCATATACGTGTTCCTTTTATGGTTTCGGACACCTCTTTGGAGCTGACAGACACCTCCACAAAACACGTGTACGATTTTAAATGGCTAGACGCCCGCATTTTGTCGTAAGAAGACATTTTGAGAAGATAATCTTGAGGTGACATTTTAAAAGAATTTTAAGTTAAAAATAACACTTTGAGAATTTTCCAAACTATTTAACAAATCTATACTATCTAATAAATGAATGTTTATTCTGCCACTTATCATTCTTTTAAACCATCTTTTTGTCACTTGTCATTTTTCTAGACATCCTTACATTATTTTTCACTTCAAAAATGTATTATAGTAATTTAAACATTAAAACTAATTTCTCATTATTATTAAAGATCAATTTTAGTAATTCTTATATTTCTCTCTCTCATTTACATTTTTTAAAATTAACGTATCTTTTAAAATTAGATTTAATTAAGAAAATCAAAAACACATCTTCTTATTAAAATAGAACCAATACTTAAATTTTTTATATAATATGAAATTTTTCTAAAACACTAAACCTTTTTGAAACAAAATATTTTAAATTAGTTTTTTATAAGAATTATAAAAAAGTGAACTTTTCTAAAAATAATTATAGTAAAACAAGCTGAATAATTACAAATCAGAGTTTCTAATAAACAAGATTTTTATAAAAAATAATTTTTTTATAAAAGAATCTTAAAACGAATATTTAAAAATAAAACTATTTTGATAAGAGAGTTAAAAAAGTAATATGATTATTTTATTTTCTTGAACTATTACGTATATATAATTAATATCTTATATTAAAATATCATACTGTAAATCTTGGTGTTTATTACTAACTATAATCTGTTTAATGAATGAGTTTTTAGCAGCGGCGAATTCAAATTTTATTTTTTTCATTGGGGCGGAGATTTTTAAGGTCATTTGGTTACCACAATATAATATAATTTTTGATCCGGTTCGGATCGAATGCGGTTCATTACTGAAAAACATCGTTAAAATTATCCCTAAAATCTTGTATTTTTATATATATCAAGAACTACATTAAAGCAATTATAGTCATAAAAATGGTTATATATGATATTTTTAAGGCAATTATACTCATAAAAGTGATGATATGTAGTATGTTTGAAACAATTATACTAATCGTTAAAATGATTTCCAAACTCTTTAATCATGATAATGTTTAACATGTTTGAGGGTGTAAGTACTATAAATTTAGCTTGGTTATTAGTCAAAAACATTTATCTCAATATAAACTTTTTTTCTTTCTTCTAACTACTTGATTATTTGAGGGTGTAAGTACTAAAAATCTACTTGATTATTTGAGGGTGTAAGTACTAAAAATCTACTAGGTTATAGATCCTGATTAGCGAGAAAATATTATTTATTGAACTGTAACCCTATTGTAGTTTCACCTCCGACAATATGTTTACGACATTATTGTTTTCTTTTTAGTTTCAAAAGTTCAAGGGGGTGATTACAAAATTTTAAAGGGGTGGTCGGGATTTTCCCATATACATAACACTGAAAATTTTTCGTTTATGGTGGGCGGCTGACCCCTCTCCTCAATATGTAGATATGTCATTGGTTTCTAGCCTATCTATCTATATATCTATTTATATGTTTGTCCATCTATCTATCTATAATAAAGAAAAAATAAGATAAGACGTAATGCAATCGTAAGCCTTATCATACTAATTTTTTCATTTCTCTCTATTATTAAAACTAATATTGAATATTACTCATACAAATTTTAAATTAAAAATGGTATAATTTAATAAATTAAAAATCTATTTTTAAATTAAAAACACACTTTTTAAAAACAAAAAAAGCAACGAACTCTTTAAATTTAAAAACTCATTTTACTTAAAATAAAATATTTAAAAACCATAACTTTTTATAAAAAACAGTTTTAGAAAAATATATTATTGTTTATTTATTTAAATTAGTTATTTATACGTAATTATAATCATATTATCTCTTCAAGTATGGTTTTATAATTCATAAATCTTTTATTAATTATTTAATAATTTATTTATTAAAACCCTATAATACACTAGTTAAAATATATAAAACAACGTATTATTTCCTTTTTAGGAGCCTCGTGAGTTACAACAATATTCAAATCTAAATAAAAACTCAGAATCATCACGTAATCCGCCCCAATTTCAAACCTTCAAAAACTCTTCATCAATCATCTCCATCAAACCCTTGCTCGTGAGTTGTTCATCAATCATCGTGGGTGTTTGGGAGTGCTTTTTTACTTACTTTTTAACTTATTAACTTTTGAAAAGTTAAAAGGTTATTTTATAGTGTTTGGTAATCTGATGATTGTGAGAGAAATAAGTTAATAAGTCACTCCATACTAACTTATTAACTTATTTGAGAAATCAATAAGTTAAAAAGTACTTCTCAAACGTAATCCCAAACACCCCATCATCTCTTCCATGTGATCTTCATCTTCAAATCCAACACCACTAAACTACATTTATCACCATTTGATCGAGATATTCATAATCCAATGGCTACATCAGCGTTCAAATCGACGACAAAAAGAGCTCCGATCGCTAATTCATCACCATCAACGGACGATTCACCGACTTCTTCATCATCTAAATCTCACCGTCGTTCCAGAAGCTTAAGCAGATTCTCACGGCCGATTCCGGCTGAAATTGAACCAGCTGTTGCTCCGACTCCGAGACGTAAGTTCGTTAACACCGTCAGAGGCTCTGATTTTCCGGAAATTAGTCTCGATGATCTTGCAATTGAGTTTTTCTCCGGGAGGGTGAACGGCTCTGAGGTGGATGATGAGAGTGTTAGCAGTAGGAGCAGCCGGCCTGTGCGTGTGAAGTCGGAGATAACTCCGGCATCGTCTCACCGGCGTTCGAGGTCGGTGTCGAGGCATCCTAATGGTGCTGATTCGGCTGTTGGTTGCGGTGGTGGTGCGAGTGTTTCTGCTCAAAGGCGTGGGAGGTCTGTGTCGAGGCGTAACGATGGTAATGGTAGTGGTTCTAATGCTGGTGGTGCAGTTAGGGTTGTTCCGAATGGTGATTCGAGAAGAAGGCGTTCCGTTTCGGTTGCTCGACATCAGATTAGTGATACGGAGGTAGCTTTTTGTTTGTTGAATGTTGATAATGTGTTTGTTGAGTATTATAATTTATAAGTTGAAATCTCACTGAAATGAAGGAGAGTAGTGTCTTGAATGAAATCTGTTTGTTTAACTGAGTTTAAACTACTGATAAGGAAATGTCAACTTTGAAAGAATTCCATGAAAGTAGACCTTAGTCAAGAAGAGATTTTTATTAGAGATGTATGTGGGGAGATAAATATAGAATCAATGATTTATATGTAGATGTTAAAGTATCTCACTGTTCATTGTGATGTGGAATCATGGAAGATGAGAAAACACGCAGATTGATGTAATAGTGCTTTGGCATCATTCCAAATAATCAGGCAGAACATCAGAGCATCGGGGAAGCTAAGTTTGTTTTTTTTTTTTTTTTTAACCAAACTATTATTAAAGAATAACTGAACAACAACGTTTCTTTGTAGCACTCTCTAATATATCAATAGTAGTTACTTTACAAGCTTATAATAGCATTTGTTTGTGTTTAGCTATGTGCCTATGTTATGCACATTACTGCATTCCAACTAAGTTGATGTTCTTGACTGCGTCTAACTATGCAACTAGATTTTTTGATCGTTTTCTAGCTTTGTTGAATTCATAATTTTGTTCTCCCTTTACTAACTGTTAAATTTTTTGTATGATTGACAGAGTGATATTGATATTTCCCGGAGTTCTGCACCTCAACCAAAATCTAGGAGCATGAATAATGGCAATAGTCGAATTGCTTCTTTTCAAAGACCTACTGCTTCAAGCCATCGGAGGCTCACCAGGTCTATGAGCCAAGCACCTCAATTGAGGTCACATGATGGCTACTCGGTAAGCGACACTTCCTCAACTTTGAATTGGTTATTTGTAAGAAGATTGTTTCTAATCATAGATCAAATAAATCTTACACAAGTATGAATTACAGCGGGTCACTCACCAGGGTTCAACTCCCATGCCAACTTTCTAAATGTTATCACATTTTGTATTATTTTGGGCTTTATCCATGACTTTGGGTGTGCTTAGATTTGGTTTTGAAACATATTTTTTTATTATCATGGCTTTTGATGTTTGGATACACATATTATGCCTTTGATTAAATGACTATTCGTAGGTCAACTAATATATATGGATAATCAGTTCCACGCCAACTGCAATAAAGTAATTATCTAAGTATAAATTAGAATTACATCTTTAGCCTGTTGTCAATCTAATTTTAAAGGCTTTTATTTGCATTTCACCAAACCATCTATACATTTTCCGACAAAAAGTTTTTTTCTATTTCATTTATTGACTTCTTAAATAAATAATCAGAAATTGTAAAAAAATGTAAGCATCTGAAAAGTACAACTTTATAGAGCAAAAGCATGACTGTCATACTTTTTACAGCCTATTTTGTTACAACTGATTATCAATATAACATAATCACTTCCAGAGCCAGTCTTCTGCACTGACTGATGATGATTTAAGAGATGCGCGCTATGGGAGAAATGATATTGAGAAAACTATTCGAGCAGTTTATGCACAAAAGAAGGTTTGTTCTTTTCTGAAAATATAATTACCATATGGAGGTTAGGGTGATGTATGATTGTCTCTGTCCTTGTACTGTTTGTATCTGCTTGTTTAACCGCCCAATCTTTTTTTAGATTGACCACCCTACTGGAGATGATGCTAACATTGGGCTATGTGAAGCAATGAGAGAAGAACTTAGGTCTGCTGTCAATGAAATCATGATAGAACTTGAACAGGTTTAATATTAATTTAATAGTATGCTTCTAAATATATGGTCTTATATTTCTAACTACTTCCAATTCTCATAATTCAGAATATGGAAAGAAAACCTTCTGCATTATCTGTCCATGATCGATTGTATTCAAAAAATTCTGATGCCACACCAAGAAAGAACTGTACAACAAAGTTAAAGCAGGTAATAACCTGCCTCGCTTATATTTTAAGGATAAATTTGAAGTTATATAAGTGTTTTCTCCCTTCAGTAGTTGGGTTCATGTTTAAAGGTTGAAATATTTAATAATGTTAAGACATCATTTTATCATTCTATGAAAATTTCTCTAATGACTTAATATTATTTTAAAGCTGGAGAAGCATAAACAAGATTTATCAACAGCGAAGGCACTGGACGAGCAACGAGGACACGATGGGTTCAAGATTGTTAGGGAGGTGCCTCCTGAGTCAAAAAACAACGCTAATGCACAAAAAGTCTCATACTTCCGAAAGGTTTAGCTCCATAAACTTTTGATATGGTACAGGTGGCAATTCGGGGCCATTTGATTTTGGGTTATGTTTATCTAATTGGGTCAAAAAGGCTTTGTATTAAATGATATAATTAAAGGGAAAAGGGTTGAGTTAAGTGAATCAAGCCTGATCAAATGGGCTGAAGGTCAACAGAATTATATTTCAATGCACACATGGGACAAACAGGTTAAGTTTAAATGATTTAACTAAAGGGAAAGGGTTGAATGGATCAAATCTGTTAAATGAGTCAAGCTTGGTAGAACGGGCTGAAACTCAGCTGAAGGTGATTTAAATGCACAAAAACTTCCTAAATTGATTCCTCAAAATTGGTCGGAATAAATTGTAACAATGTAGTTTTTGCAATCATATTTAGCACATTCATATTTTTATAAAACTAAAAATGGTTAAAGATGTGTTTGTGGCCCAACTGCCCAACCCATCTCAGATCACGCTGATGTTTTGACCTGTTGCCATATCTACTATCAAGATTTGTGAAACAGCAATATTAGAGCTGTAAGGCTATAATTGGTGATGGCTTTGAACTTTCAGAGGAGCAATGATAGGAATAGAGTGTCTAAACGCTTAAACGAAGAAGCAGAAAAATATTTTGAAGATTTTATATCAAATGTTGAAGATACAGATTTTTCTTCTTTTGATGGAGAAAAAAGCGACACGAGTTCAAGTATAGTTGGAACAACAGCCAAACAAGGTGATGGCGCATTACCAACCCAAATTGGTAACACTATTTCTCGTCCAGTGGAAATGGAAGGAATTAATCTACCATGGTTGAAATGGGATGACAATGATGGTGTTCCTCCTACAACCCCAAAAACAAAACTGTGGGATCCGTCTCAGGTATTTGTTCGTTTAATTTATTTTCCCTCTGAGAAAGCTTTAGATTAGCGGTGGCAAAATGGTTGGATGGGTGGTTATGGGTCAAAACAGGTAATACATGGTTTGGTCGATTGACCTAGGCTTTTTTCTTCAAATGTTCTGATCTTTAGTAATTGCTGTCAAATATTATTTGCAAAACAGTTTGTTTTAATAAGTCTACTCTTGTGAATAAAGTGCTTAGGATGTTTTATGTATTAAATAACCTTAGGTGAGTTTCAACCTGTTTGACTCATTTGACTTGCCCGTTTCACTTTTAGTAAAGACATTTAAGATTAAACATAACTCAAATCTGTCTATCATAAGTAAATGAATTGTAGTTGACACAAATCTACCCAATTATTTGTAAATAGATTGTAGTTGACACGATTCTGTTCTTGCACACTATTTGATTCTACTATCATGTTATGGATCTATCATTTATGTATATGGATAGCATGAAGCGACAGTTTCAACCCAATTACCTGACAATCAGTTATTTTGAGTTATATTCTAACAGGTCAAATCAGTTAAATGAATAGATAGCCTCTAAAGTGTTATTCAAATCCTTTTAACCTTCCAAAATTTTTTTTTCAAAACATTAAATAATCTACTTACATAGTATCTGCAGTAGTATTTATTAAATCAGTCATTTGTTTCAAAATGGACAAAAGAGTGTTGCTTGTGGACCGACCTGACCCAACCTGTTTGAACAGCTCTAGGTAGCATCTGATTGGAATACCATAACTTTTAAGGTCATACCAACTAATTTTTATTTCTTAACGTATGTGAATGGGCTTACCCACTTAATTTACATAATTGGTGTTGTCATCCCATTCTCAACTACTTTCAGCTGCAAAACTGATGTGAGTTTGAATAAACCAACAAGAAGTTTAGTAATCATGTTATATGAATTTTAAACTCATTAGCCATTGAATTTGATAAGTAGAGATATTATTTTTGACTCATTAACAGATCAAAAAGTTGATTTTGGTTATGTTAGTATAACCGGTCAAATGGGTAAAATAAAATAACTTAGGCTGAAAAAAACAGGGTTGAATTGACTAAAGGGCAATTCTTATGCATACAACCTCCTGATAACTTTAACACATTATTTGTTTCTAAGCCATTATAGGCCAACCCGACCCGACCCATCAGTTGGATCATTTTTTTTTCCCTCTAATTTTCCGACCCTTGTATTTTTCCAGGATTTGAAGATGATCCAAGAACATGGCAACCGATCCAGCAGCAGTCAAGGTAGTTGGAACCCTGAACTTACAAGCGCTAGTTCAACAAATATAAAAGGAAATAGAACGAAAGAAACTAAAAGCCCTCAATTTGACATGAGCAAGTATTTCGAGCTTGAAAGGACTGAAGAGCTATTATTTGATACTTGGAGGGAAAGAAATGTAATTAGGTCCGGTGGTCTGTTGCTTTGTAGTGTAGTTGCTCCTTTTTGAAACTTTCACATTTTTAGTCCTTGGTTGTATTGATCTCTCTTAATTTATAAAAAATCTAATAATTCTTTCTTTTCACTTTTTTCTTACAATAAATGTAAACTCAACAGAGAATAAAATCTAAAAAAAAAATCAAAAAACTTGTCTCATTTTTATCACAATTTTGTACCTTTTTGAACCTACCTCAACTACCATGGCTGTAAAATACCAAAACTACCCTTTGAGTAAAAAATAAAAAAATGTTTAATCTATCTCTACTTCTTCACGATCATCTGCCATGGCTGGACCAGTTGCATGCTCACCGTCTTCGTCTTCAACATCATCATCTTTCATGTATAAACCGAGTCGCTCCAACGGGTTCCCTTTTCCACTCAAGTTAAAGCACCCTAAAGGATCTTGATAACAATCTGCACTATTTTCATCCATTAAGCTTTGTAAAGGCTCGGTGGGTCCTACGCTCAGCAGTTCAAGATCTTCAAGAAACTGCGAATTGTCGTTTATATCAACCATCTTTTCCATCTGACAATAATAAACCAAAAAAGTGTGTTAGAAACAAAATACTTTATCCTAAAGGTTTCATATATAAAGCAATTTTATAGAAATTACCCTTGGAAAGGGTTTAATGATGGATTGAAGCAACATTTATATGTGGCTTGATCCCTAAACTTTCTATGACTTAAGGTTGCGTTTGCATATCTGCATATTTTACATCCGTTTTTTCAAAGACTAGTGTCTGATTATCTGTATTTTGCAAACATCATAATGAGGTAATCTCCATCAAAACATCATCCCAACCAACCTCAATTCACTTGTTTAAACCTATATAATTAGATAGATTATTTAGCAAGACCTACTAAACATTAGATTTATCAATAAAACAAAACTAAAAAACCAGCTCAATTCTACATAGGTTTGAACAAGGGATTTAATCGTTAAACTACAAAACATAAACCCCCGAAAAAACCTAAGAAACTTAAAAATATATTCTGATTGAAGTTGATCTTTAACCTTGACAAAAGTCAGGCCAATGTTTGTCACAGATAAAATTCAACATGATTTTCTGTACACTAGATTTCATTTTAATTATTGGAAGTCCGAGAGTTTTTATATAAAACCCAATTATTTATATATTTTTCAAAATTAAAAGATTTAGGGTTTTTTTTCTGGGCCATATTTTAAAATATTTAAGATATTTTTTTCCGGGGCATAAAGAGTTGGTTATCTGAGATAGAAAATTGACCAAATTTGGTTACTTTTCTAGTTTTCTATGTTATCAGTCAAAGTACACATAAATATACACACAAACTACTTGAAGGAAACAGCTTTTTAGTCTAAGAAAAGCCTCAAACTTTCACAAGCCGTTGTTCAAAGTTAACCGTAAGTCAACCCATCAACCATATTCAGTACCACATAAAAAAGCCCATAATTTTTGAAAGCTTTGCATGTTTCTACCAAGTTTATTAGAACTTAATGGGTTTGTACACCCAAAAAAAACTTTTAAGTTTGGGTTTTATTTAGAATTTTCAAAAGTTTCTGGGTCAAAAAAGAGTTGGTTACCCAATATAGAAACTTGACTGAAGTTGAATGCTTTTTTATGCAACTAATCCTATACATATACATACGCAGACGATACCTTTTGTAGAGCTTGACGTGCTGCTTCCCGTTCGAGTTCCCTTTTCCGTTTGGCCTCAGCAGCTGCTTCTAACTCCGCTTTTCGTTTTGCCTCTTCCGCAGCCCTTGCTACAGCTTGCAGCCGAGCTTTTTCTATATGAGAAAACACCATCTCAAGATCAACATCCCAAACACCAAAACAATTCAAAAAATAATGTAACAATAACCCACAAAAAAGAGCTAACTTTAAACAAACTAAATTCTAAAAATACCTTCTTTTCTTCGCTTTTCTATCTCCTCCTTGTCAAGCCTCAACCTCTCCCTATCTTGTGCCTCAACCTGAAACTCATAATATGTTAGAATGCTACACTAAGTAATTGCAATCGAACCTATTAATAGGGGTGGGATTTTAAGTCATGTGGTCAAATACTTAAGAATTTTTTTATTGATATACTTGAACGGGAAAAAAATATAGTTCAAGTGGATTTTAGGCCGGAACTTGCTGTTTTTGACGCATACAATTAAACTACTGTAGTACTGTTAATCAATTTTTTGGATTACCATTGTACATCATGTTTTTTCAATCACAACTTTCATACAAATGCTTCTAGAAGTTCAAATTTTATTAACATCCTTCTAAATTTCATAGTCATACATACCATTTCAGAACCACTAAAAATATCATTCTTATCCATTACATGGTAAATAAAACAGAACCAATAACATTATTTTCCACTAACCAAACAAATAAGGTAAATATTCTTCGTCAGTTGATATGACTTATTTATTTTTTTAGTGTAATGGTGTTCACATAATATCCCTATTTATTGAGAGGGTAAATATGATATTACAAAATATTGAAGAATGAATATTGATTTTTGAACTTAGTAGAATGCATATTAAATTGCCCCTTATTTTTATAGTTTTAATAAATGGCCAAAAAATGTGTGAATAATATTTCAATCCATGCAGAAAAGGCGATTTTTCAACTTGAACACATTTTGATCCATGAACAACCAACCTGCCTATCTTACCACCCTATAGGCAGGGCCACATATACCTTTCCAACTGTTTTCTCTTGAGCTTTGAGAATTGTGTCAGCAAAACGGCTTCTCAGCAGTGCTGCACGATAAAGCTTATCAGGAGAGACTTGCCTCTCGTTTGGAGCGCACTCTCCTAAAATAGCATTATTACAGGTGAGAAGTTGAGAGCATGCCTGCTTATACTATAACACCAACAACACTTCCTCCAATTGTTAATTCAATAGCTTACCCTCTTGGCGACCACTAGATTCAGCAGAAACAGAAACAGATTGAGGTTTCTGCTCAACTTGGCCCACTCTATTTAAAGAATCTGCAAAAAGGAGATCTTAAAACGATATCAAAGAGAATTACGGTCATTACCATCTCATAAGATTGCCAGTAGAGTTGGCAAGATGGTTCTGAATTTGGTCTGGTTAAGACAGGTTGAACCCGACAACAATTTTGTCTATTTCTTATTTTTTTAAAAATAAGATGATTGGTTAAGACAGGTTGAACCCGACAACAATTTTGGATTGCCATTTACGACAACCCTTGAGAGAGTCGCTGGACCATTTTCTGTTTGAAGATTGGAGTTTCTCTTTTTTATTTGGGTGTGGCGGCGGCAGGATATAAACCAAAAGTGGTTAGTGCCTTAATTTAATTAGAAAAGAAAGGAGTGAATAAGACTGTTATTTTGTTTCTTACTCCATCGAATTGATAAAGAAAGCAATTTTTTAATTGTTTTGTTTGAGCCATCAATTAGAAAAGACAAAACAGGCTTTGTCTTTTTGTTGTTTTGTTTGAGCAATAAGGTGGTTCAAGTAATATTTTGTTGGTGGCTTAAGGTTTTGATCATCATAATCTGGGTATCAAAGTTTGGTCTTTTGTTTGACTATTACTCATCAACTGGGGTTCTAGAAGTTGTTTTTTTTGTGAAGTTAAGCGTCCGGATAGATTTGTCTGCAAGGTTTATTGTCGGAGCAAATCGCTCAATTGACAGTGTTCTAGTAAAACAGCCGTCAAGTTCAGGCCCGTGCCATTGCTGTGTCTGTTCACTGTTTCGATTTGCTTCTTGTTTGCTGTTTGAGATGGCTGAAGACGGGAAGGTTGTGATCGAGAAATTTAAC
>BJCN01308339.1:887-16285 GCA_018326445.1 Flaveria brownii
AATAATAACATTATCTGTGTGTACGTATGTTGTGTGATCGTATGTATGTAAAGAATGATTTAACAAAAGAAAAGTATGTTTTATTATAAAACTAGAACTCACTCAGTAACGCTGACTTTTATGTGTTTCCAGATGACAGGTAGTGTTGCTGAGGATGACACGACGTGGCTACTCAGCTCTTTTGGGATGGCATTCCTTTGTTAATATATTTGCAATGTATTATGTTGCATGTAATTAGAAACAAAATGGTGTTTGTAGAGGATTCGGATAAATGGGATTACCTAAGGAATCCACTTACTATTAAAGGTCACCGTTTATGACTATTTTGTAATCAATTAACGATGTAGTACATTGTAAAAGCTTTTATGATGAAATGAGATATCTCTTTTGAATGCTTCCGCTGAAATGTTAATTTAAAATATATGTGAGTGTATGTTTTACGAGCAATGATTGACCAACTGTGAGGTGCCCGGGGACGGGGCCTTACATCTCCTCCATGATTTCAAACACAAAAATGCTTCTTATGTAGCATTTAGTGGGGATAAGAAGGGAAGTAAAATTACAGGTGTAGGTATTGTAACCAATAGGGTGCTTAAATTTTAGAAAGTGAATTTTTATGAAAATTTACAATTTAATTTACTCAGTATTTCTCAAATTTTTGATCAAAACTATACCACTTTGTTTGATAAAACTCACTGTTACATTCTTAAACCTGCTTTGCAAATCCCAGATGATTTCATTCTTCTTAAAGCACCAAGAAAAGGAAACACGTATGTTTTGGACATGAACAACACATCTTTAACTTGCCTAATTTCTAAGTCATCAGAAGATGAATCTCAACTGTAGCATAGAAGGCTGGTTCATTCTAACATAAAGAACATGAATAGACTGGCTAGAAATGACTTCGTCATTAGCCTTCCTAAGAAAGAATTTAAATGTTCTACTCATTGTACTTCATGTTACAAAGGAAAATAACATAAGGTGTCACACAAGTCCAAAAAAGTAAACACAAATACAACACCCCTCAAATTGCTTCATATGGATCTTTTTGGTCCAACTAATGTGATAAGCATTGGGAAAAGAAAATATTGTTTGGTGATTGTTGATGTTTCACTAGATTCGCATGGGTATTTTTCTTAAAACATAAGAGTGAAACATCAGCAATATTAATGGAGTTTATCATTAAAATTGAAAATCAACTTGATTTAAAGGTAAAATTTTGTAGAAGTGATAATGGATCTGGATTTGTTAACTGTGTTCTAGATACCTTTTATAGGAACAAAGGCATAGCAAGACACTTCAGTGCACCAAGAACTCCACAACAAAAACAGAGTTGCTGAGAGAAGAAACAGAACTCTCATTGAAGCAGCTAGAACAATACTAGCTAATTCACATCTGCCTATTACATTTTGGGCTGAAGCAGTGAATACAGCCTGCAATATTCAAAACAGAACATTAATTGTTAAAGAACACAACAAAATATCTTATGAGCTTTTGTTTAAACGGATACCTTTTGTAGGTTATCTTAGAGCTTTTGGGCATCATGTGTATGTGTTAAACACCAAGGAACACTTAGGAAAGTTTTTAGAAAAATATTATGATGGTTTCTTTGGTGGTTATTCATCAACATCTAAATCATATAGAGTTTACATTCCACACCAACACATCGTTGAAGAAACACCTAATATGTCTTTTGATGAAACATCATTTACCAAATCTATGATAGGTTCATCGTGGTTGTTTGATATATATGCTTTCACGAATTCTTTTAACTCTGGTTATTTGAATGCTACAGGTTCTACGGATACTTGTTATCTTTATGTGCCTCCAAAAATGAGTGAACTGCTACTATCTGCGGATCCACCTAGACCACCTACACTCACTTTAAGTGTTGTAGATCTTGTCCCATGTTCACAATTAAGTAATGGACTATCCGATGGAAATACCACTTCAGCCTCTCAAGAAGTGAATGAAGTATCAACAGATGTTAACTCTGCTTCCATAGATATTCATACTGTCTCCAGAGATGTACCCAATACTTCCATAGATACCCCATCTACAACTAGTGATGTAGAATTTCCTTCAACTGAAGTTCCAAATGAATCTAAACAACCACCAAACCATTAACAACATCTGCAGATTCACAACTTACATACATAGATGTTTCTATAACTCCTATAGAAGTTCAGACTACATCTACTAAAGCACAAAATCAGGAAAATGACACTAATACATCATTGGTTCACAATGCTAAAGACTTTAACTACTTTGCCAATTCTCCATCTCAGTCAGATAAATTTCTATCTGCACCTATGACCAACTTGGACATTTCCATTCCAGTTGCATTTACTCCTGCCACCAGAATTCGTAAGAATCATCCAATTGACAACATAATTGGTGATCTTCATGAAAGAACCACAAGAAATCAAGGGGGCACAGTAAACATTTGTCTCTTCTCCTGCTTTCTCTCTCAAGTGGTTACACTTAACATCTCATCTGCACTTAAAGATAACAGCTAAATTGAAGCTATACAAGAGGAGCTTTAACAATTTAGAAAGTAGAAAGTCTAGAATCTAGTTGACTTGCCTGATGGCCAATATACAATTGGTACCAGATGGCTTTTCAAAAACAAACTAGATGACAAAGGAATCATTGTAAGAAACAAAGCCAGGCTGATAGCACAAGGCTATACTCAAGAAAAAGGAATAGACTATGATGAGGTCTTTGCTTTCGTTGCAAGGATTGAAGCTATCAAAGTCTTCCTAGCCTATGCTTCCTACAAGAAATTCACAGTTTACCAAATGGATGTGAAATGTTCATTCTTATCTGGTAAGATTGATGAAGAAGTCTATGTTTCTTAACCTCCAGACTTTTAAGATCCAGACTATCTTCTCAGAGAATACAAGCTTGATAAAGCTTTATATGGTCTTCATCAGGCACCAAGAAAGTGGTATGAGACACTCTCATCCTTCCTTCTAAAGCATGGATACAAAAGAGGAACTATAGATCAGACTCTCTTCCTCAAACATGAATATCAAGATCTCTTGGTGGTGCAAATATATGTTGATGACATTATATTTGGATCAACAAAGAAGAGAATATGTGAATAATTTGAATCATTGATGAAATCTGAGTTTCAGATGAGTTCAATGTGAGAGCTAACGTTCTTTCTCAGCTTACAAGTTCATCAAAAACCAGATGGGATTTTTATCAATCAAGAGAAGTATATTCATCAAATACTGAAGAAATACTCTCTTGCTGATACAACTTCATACAAAACACCAACATCCACCATTGATAAAATTTTACCTGATACTATAGGGAAGTCTGTAGATCAAAGACTATATAGATCAATGATAGGATCACTAATGTACTTAACTACAAGCAGACATGACATTATATTCGTTGTTTGTGTCTGTGCTTAGTACCAATCAGATCCAAAGGAATCACTTATGAATGTTATGAAGAGGATATTCAGATATCTTAAAGGGAAGTCAGCTCTTGGCCTTTGGTATCACAAAGAAGGAGATTTCAATCTCTACTCCTATTCAGACAGTGATTTTGGAGGATGTGATAATAAAAGAAAATCCACAACCTATGGATGTCAATTTCTAGGACTAAGGCTTGTCTCTTGGCAGTGCAAGAAACAAACAAATGTCTCAGTATCCACAGTTGAAGCTGAGTACATAGCTGCTTCAGCTGGTTGCTCCCAAGTTTTACCGTTGCAAAACCAATTACTTGATTATGGGTACAATTTTCTTCAAACACCAATATATATACATAACTCAGCTGCTATATTTATCACTGGTAATCTAGAGCAACATAGTAAAACAAAACATGTAGAGATAAGATATCATTTTCTGAGAGATTGCTTAGAAAAGGGTTTGATCAAGTTGATCAAAGTGGATACCAACAATCAGCTTGCTGATTTATTCACTAAAGCCTTTGATTCAGTAAGATTTAATTTCATAATTGAATCATTAGGCATGATCAACTTAGATTAACTTTCTCGTCATCTTTAAGGCAAGCATGATTTACTCCCGTGAAAATGTCAAAACCTACATAAAATCAATAACAAAATCCTAAAAGAATGTTTTGAATTTTTATAGCCTTTGTATATTGGGAAATGATAGTAGACTATAACTTTGTTTACTTTCCTCAACTTAAGTTTACTTACAGACTAGTCAGAAGTGCGTTGATATGTGAGTAGGTTCAACATGAGTAGAACATAAACAAGTGCATGCTAAACTTAATATCAAGATGGCATATTGTGGTCAATTCCATTTTGAGGAGAAAGACAGTGAGTCTCATCCCGATGTGATCAACTTACTCACCCAAACACACTACGTTTTGATTTCATATAATTTCTATCTTTGCAACTCATATCCCCTTTGTTTTGCGTAAGCAAAGACCTGGGATTATGGTCACCTATATTTATGAATATAAACATTTGGTGATATGATTATGATCATCATCATCCCTCAGTTTTGTGTGAACAAAGACCTGGGATTATGGCACCTTTGTTTTACATGAGTAAAGACCTGGTTCCTGAGGATATCATCTATCAAAGCTCTAAAAGAATCTATTATGATTAACTGTATATTAAATTCAAGAGCTTATACAACAATCTGCATTCATAAGATTTTAGATAAATCTTAAGATAGAACTTATGGTTAAAGGAACATAGTTTAAAAGTGTGAAAAAGTGATAAGTTGACTCATAAATGAAGGACAACCTATTTTGTGAACTAAAGTGGAGTCCATATCTTTAAATCTTTAAACCATATCAAAACATGATAAATAGCATGTCTAGTTGCACATATACTCTTGTTTGAATTTTAGTGGATCAATATACCTGCAATCAACACTAGATCATTGTCTACTTCACTTAAACTGAAAACCATTCCGGAGGTAACTTAGTGTCATAGTATGATCCCATTTTAAAATGCTTATGCATATAATTAAGGTGTGTTTATTTTGTTATTCCTAATAATGAGGGAGATCATTTCTTTTCATGCTATTCTTTACTTAAATTTATGTTAAAAATCATTATTAAGCACAAATTTAGGGGGGTTGTAATTCTCAGTATGAAAAATGAGTTACTTTGGCTGTTGGATATCTTCCTTTAGAAATTCTTTGCACAATTACCAATGGAACAAGTCAACATGGTCCTATAGCAACATATGATCTAATACCATATTAGAATCATACATCAAAAAGGATAAATTTTTATACTTCAGTAGAAGTTAGTGTAATATTACATTTCAGCAAAAGTTACAGTGTAATATTGCATTTCAGCAGAAGCTACAGTGTAAAATTTGAACATCCGTAAACTAGTAGCCAATGGATGTGAATGTTTAACAAAGTATAATTCATTTCCGTACATTGATGGAAATACACATTATACTTCCGTAGTAATTCAGGAGTTAATAAGTCATCCGTAGATTTCATTCAGAAGATTTATTTTTCTTTGGAAGATTTATTCTCCTGTGGAAGACTTAGTTTCCTACGGAAAAGTAGATTTCCTTTGTAAGATTTGTTTTCCTATGGAAGACTTAACTTTCTGTGGAAGCTTTAAATTACTACGGAAGAGACAATATCTACGGAAACAAAAGTTACCATGGAAGGGTTGAGGTTCCCACAATATTAAAAGGTTATTAATTAATATTTTGAAAAGTGCATAAAAGATACCTTGTACTTGTCTTAGTTTTCTCAGAACACTTTTTGAACTAGAAAACCGTTAGTCAAAATCCTTAAACCCTTCTTCTGCTTATACTCAAATTTCCACTCAAAACAATAAATCATTCTGTTTCTTAAACTTCAATTCATCATACGAACATCTTCAGCAAGGTAAATCACTGATTATCAACTTAATACCACAGATTCATGCTGAAATGTCATCAAAACTCTTGAACTTCCAAAAACATAAAAATTTCTGATTACATGCCTAAATACTTAAATAATTAGTTTCTACTGTTATTGTGTATTACAGATGGAAAATCGATTCGCAAAGGAACACAATGTATGTGCGTTCTTAAATCCGGATGACCCAGTCATCGAAGGATGTATAGAGATCATTCGATACCTATGGCGGTCGAGGTATACTATGCATTATCTGCTGACCCAGTAATCTATCAATCGCACATGATGGATTTCTAGAATACTGCAAGAATGATAGAAGAAAATGGTGAAAGAGATGTATATGCATCAATTAGGCATGAAGTTCTGAGAGTGGATGAGGAGATTATTTGAAGAGTACTGGAGTTTGGTGAACAAGAAGTAGGTCACCCTACGTATTTGATCATGAGTACATTCAGAGGTTTTTTGATCTAATAAGATACGATGGTGACTACCGAAATGGTAAAATCAAGAAAGGAAGACTATGCAAGCCTTATAGATACCTTTTTCATACTTATTTGAAATGTATGTCAAACCGAAAGTCTGGATGGGATAGATTCTCAAGGCATATATCTTCTGGAATCATAGGAGTTTTTGAAGGAAGAACTTATAATTACTCAAAGTACATTCTTGGATGCCTATGTGATCGGATTGAGGTATAGAAAGCTGATAAGATGTACATGGTCCCAAGATTTCTTCAACTAATCATCAATGATTCCATGCGTCATATAGAAAGGGGAGGTGATGTAATTGTTCAAGCACATCTGGGAAGATAAGTGGAAGGTATGAAGGTGCTGAAATGGAGATGTTTGCTCATGTTGCGGATGAAAATGCTGATATACCATAAGAGTTGATCTACATAGAACAACAAGAACAAGAAGAACAAGGCGAAGCATCCAATGCATTAGCTGATCAAGCTATACAGACTCCACCTTAATCTCCTATAATCAATCAACCACCATCACTAGTCAAACCACCATCATCATTACAAACACCATCACCAATACAACCACCTTCACCACCACAACCATCATCACCACAAAGTAACAAACCCAACCCATCTCACTCAATCAATCACCCAACAAATCTCACTCTTTTCATCTAAAGCATCACAAGGCTCTGCAGCTACATAACTAATTTCCCCTCTTCAGTCATCTTCACCACAAGAAAAACCTCTAATTTCTATTTGCCTAGGGGTTAAATCAAATTTAACTTCTAATAGCATTGTACGAACTAAAGTCATCAACCTTGAAGAAAATCTTGATGATATACATGATGGGGACACTGAAGAAGTATGCCTGGATGTTGAGAAAGAACCAGCTCAAGAGGTTGAGCAAGTAACTGGATCTAATGAATAATTTGTTGATGTTATAACCTACCATTAAGATGACCTTAATGATGATGACATTGATGTGAGCAAAAGCTTTTGGGTGGTTGAATACAACAAACTAGTCACCAAATTAAACAAAAGAGGACAAAAGCTGAGAGCATTAAAAGGGGATCTAAAAGAAAAAGATGCACTTTTGACACTGCAAGAAGGATCTATCAAAAGATTGAGAGAAGATGCCCAAACTGATCATGAAGTGATAGATGCCTTGCATGAACTGATAAGGGAGTTTAAATTGGAGATGCAAAAAGAGAAAACAGAGAAGGAACAAATTGTCTTAGAGATGAGTAATGCTCAAATTACCATCTCTAAGCAAGCTGGACTTATAACAGCCAAAGATGATGAACTTGAGAGTTTGAGAAAGAAAATCAATGACTTGAATCTGCATAATCTTCTCGACTTTTGCTACACGCTGAACAATCGTCATCCAAGGTTGTTCAATCATATCATCATGCCCCTTTTGTTTGTTATAACAGGAATAGGAGGTATCTGGGAAAGATAGAGAATGAGGTTATTGTAGTAGAAGACTCACCAAAGAAAGCTAAAATAGTCTCACCTGAGTATACCCCATCTGTCAACCCAGAGATATCAAAACAAATTAAAGAAAAAGATGACAGTGATGCTGAATGGGAGGAGCTGATCAATGAAGAGACTCCTAAAGCCACTAAAATGCTCACTACTCAAGACATACTTGAAGAAAGAACTGAATCTAGCATGTTTATGGAACTTATCAATAAAGGGTTTCCATTTGACATGGTAGAATGGATGAACACTGATGAGCTGAAGCAAACAGTTAAAGATTTTACTGTGGCCAGCTTTATGATCCCAGAATGCAATTATGAATCCTTCATCAAATTCCAAGCTCAAGAACAGATAAAGAAAGAACTGGGTCACTGTGACACCAAGAAGCTCAACAGGAACAACATAATTTGTTGGTTGCAAAATCATAACCACAAATTTTGTGAATTAAGAAATAGAGGTGTCAAAGAGCTGAGACAGATGATGGAGTATGTGATGAAGATGGACTATGTGATAAAGATAGAGTTATAGATGGGAGTAAGATTTAGAACAGAGGCAAAGAATCTAAGTCTAGCTCAAACAACAACTTCAGTTGAGCCTACTATAGTTGAGAGCAAAGATATGTATAAGGAGAAGGAGAAGCTAACAAGGGAACCCAGGGAAGTTCTTCCAAGCAAGGTATGGCCTCTTGGAACTACTGTGAGAGAAGTGACTGAACAAAAGTCAACATTATTTCAGCTCTTCGATCACATCACTACTCCCAAGTCAGTTGAAGACTTACAGATAATTACTTGGAAATATGATGCTGATTGGGATAGTTTTATCATCAAAAGGGCATCTGGGATGATACAATACCTTACACTGATTGAACTAGTCATATCACTCTCAGATGCCGACATCAAACAACTACAAAGCTTACCAATTATCAACTATCCAATACACCTAAGGGGAAGAGATTTCTAAGGTATTATTGGTAAGTTGCTACCAAAGTTCAAAGATGATGTACTAAAAGAAGCTAAAAGAGAAGATGAGGACCACATGAAAAGAAAAGAAAGGCAAAGAAAGTCACAGGCCACCTCCTTACACGATATAGAAGATGACTTCTTGATCAGGGTTGGTCATGCAAATAAAAGAACTGCACTTAGAAAGAGATTTGGGGGAAACCAGTTCTCTCATCCCATCACATATTGAGGATATGTTAAGAGATCAAAAGAGTTGGTTCTTAAAAGATCTGCAGATAGGAAGGAGACGTCGAGCATAAGGATTTTTGATCCACTAGAAATCAAGCTCCTACATCCTAGCTACATAGCCTATATGTATGGCACAAAATGACCTATGTCTATGTGTGTATATGATTCAAGTAATACACAAGCTGAATGCCACAGCTAGTAAAAGAAAAAAATTTAAGGCAGGACAACTCATGGGATCTGAATTCCCTTCTATTACAGAGCTAAGAATTTCTGAAGAGGATGAGTTAGAGTTTTTTAACAACAATAGTGTTGTTACAATCCTTACAACTGAAGAAGACATTCTTGGAATCAAGTATGATACCTTGAATAAGATGAGTAGAATGGAGATCAAGTACACGTATGATGATCAAAAGGATGCAGTATCATACTTCAATAACAAGATGATGTCAAGAGTTAAAGAGCTACAAAGCCTAAGGCATTGATTAGAAGAAGCTAAACCTAAGGGGGGGGGGGGTATTGTTAGGTCTAGAGTTTTGTATAGGTTTAATTTTTTGAATCAATTATTGTAATAAATTTTGTAACCTTTCACCATTATGTATGCAATACATGTGTATTGGTTAACCTATATATTCTGTGTTGCTATATATGTATGTTGCAGGAAAAATCATGAGTATTAGTTAGTTTCAAGAAATTGACCAAGTGTTGGAAACATTTACGGATGAACAAAAATGTTCCTCCGTAGATACTCTGTAGCAAATCGAGGACTCAGTAGAACTCCTACAGAAGACAAGTGTTCCTGCGGAAGAACAATAATTCCTATGGAAGGCAAAGTAGCTGCGGAAGATCAACTTGATGTACTTCCATGTACATCAAGTCAACAAAAAACTCTAAAGTTAAAAGTCAACAGCTACGGATGACTTATTCTTTAGTCAGAGAATGTTGGATGAGAATATTATCTGAGTAACTACCTTTCCCCGATAAGAACGTTATAGTTTCCAAATCAGTAAACCCTAATCCTATAAATACAAGGCTTAGGTACACAATTAAAATTGATCGATTGCAATCAAACCCTAGAAGTCGCAATCGTCTTCACAATAATTCATAAGCATCAATATAGCATTAGAACACTAGCATTAGCAAGATCATTCATTGATTATTGTAGTCATTAGCCAATATTTAATGAAAAACATTTGATATATTTATGTCTATTCTTCAATTGTTATTCAATTGTTATTCGTTGGTTTAAGTATTGAGTTTGTTCTTCATGATATATATTTGTTTGTTTATTCATATTTCAATTAATCAAACAACAAAGCATTGGTAATTCCACAATCATTGTTTTGTTAATAACTAAGCTGATAATTCCCTGGACGATCCTTGGATTCACAGGTAGTATCAGAGCCAAGTGCTCATTGATTTAGATCAGTTGATCTATCAGCATTAGTTTTTGTTCGATTATTTGTGTATATCACTAAATCTGTCAAGTTTTTTATTAGATCCATTGATTTTCATTCAATTCAAAGGTATTAAACTCATCATCGATCATGTTTTGAACAAAACAATTAATTCACATATTGGGATTAGCTAATTAATAGCTATTTAAGATATTTGAATTAACAAATTGGTGCGATTATTAAAGTTATTTAATTTAGCAAGCGGGTACTGTTTCATTGCCCGATCAACTCAAAACTGCATTTAACTTGTTTTAATTCATAGACCTGAGTTATTGTTCAGTTGATAACAATTGTGCAAACCTTATTTGAACATAGTTAACATTAAATATTCTCAATTAAAATTTTCAAAAGAGAATTTATTGAGATTTTTGAGTAATTGTGACATAACTATCTTATTTAATTGATAAGTAAGAAGGTGTCATCAATTATCTAAACATAAGTAATTCAGCAGTTGGATCAGTTTACCAACCCCCTAAGTTGGAGAACAAAGCTGATTTCAAAACATGAAAAATCCGTTTTAGGAACCATGTAAATTATACTGACTCTGATATGTGGACTTCAATAACAGAGGGTCCATATATTCCACTAGCTCTAGGACCTAATTATAAAGATAACAATCAGCCAATTAGTCTAAAGGATTTATCACTAGAAGATGCAAAGAAGGTCAAAGTCGATATCAGAGCCTATAGTATGCTTACTATGGCTTTGCCTGAAGACCTTCTTGTTAGGTGTGAAGCCTATAAAACAGCAAACTCACTGTCAAAAACTTTGCACACCCTGTGAGAAGATAGTGATGAAATCAGAAGCATCAGAAATGATACATTCAGATACCAATATGAGACATTCCATCATATTGAGGGTGAATCTGTTCCTCAACAACTACACAGGTTTATGCAGCTTGTGACTGAGATGAGCATTTTGGAGCTTAAGTATGATAACGAGGAACTTAACAAGAAAATGCTCCATACTCTACCAGAGAGTTGGACACAAACAATATCAATGTTCAAGAACACCATTGACTTAAAAGCTATTGGGCTTGATACTCTGGTGGCTAAAGTTGAAGCTCTTGAACTTGAAGAGAAAACAAGAAATAAGAGCGTGAAACAACCTATAGCCCATATCACTTTAAAGAATCAAAAAGTATGGGAAGTGTTTTTTTTCAAATGAAGATAATGATAGCTCTTCTATGAGTGATGAACAAGAAGAAGCTGGGTTTTATGCATCAAGACCAGCCAAATCATCTAAATATCATTCTAGCAACAAATCAAAAGGCAAGGATGATGAAAAGAATTCAACTTCTAAAGGATCATCCTCAAATAACAAAAGCAACAATAGTTCAGGACCAATTACAGTGGTCCTTGATTCTGAAGAGCAGAAAGTAGCATTTGCAGCATTCAGCTCAAGCTTCCAAGCAAACCTGGGGAGCACTCTAACTCCAGCTCATTTTTGCCAGCAAGATCTAGAAGAACTTCATCCTGATGAAGTAGAAGAAATGGATTTGCAATGGTAGATGGCAATGATTGCTTATAGGGCAAAGATGTCTCTGCGGAGAAACAAAGGCCTATCTGCTCCGGGGAGAACAACAAAGATAGGTGTTGATAAATCAAAAGTGAGATGTTTCAAGTGTAATCTATATGGACACTTTTCAAGGGAGTGCAATCAGCAATCCTCATCTCAACAACAATATCAACATTCTCAACATCAGCAACATAATCATCAAGCAGATCAAAGGTCTTTCAATCAATCACAGCTCACCAACTCATCCCCACCAACCATAAGTACATCTGCAGCAAGCTCAAGCAAGAACCAAGAGACTTGATTAATCATCTTACAGGATGGTACTTGTGACTGGAGCTTAGATGAGAAGGAAGTTTTAGAAGAAAATCAAGCACTCATGGCAAACATAGAGAACAAAGTCCTACCAATGTCAAGAGAGGTAAGGGAAAGATTATGTTCATCCAGCTGAATTGAGGAAGTTGAGAGATATAGAACTCATGCTCAACAACTTGCCAATAAAATAAAAGAAACATTAGTGTTAAATGAATCTCATGTAAGGGAACATAAACTTTATCAAATAAATATCACATCCTTACAAAACGATTTAGATAAACTTGTTTCAGAAAATTATAACTTAAAAGCACAAGTTGAGTATTTGACTACATCCTTAACAAAATCAATGATAGAACATGCATCCACAGAAGTGAAACTTCAGAAGTTTCAACTGTCATCTCAACAATATGAGAAGTTATTAAATTCTCATATTGAATCACAAAACAAATCAGGTTTGGGTTTTCATAATGTTTCACCACCTGTAAATAACAATTATACAACATTACCTGATTCTATGACTAATAGTTTATCAAATCATTTTGTGCAAAGCACCAATAATATAGTTTAAACTGATAATAATCTAGTGGAAAATGGTGATGATTCTGAGGTGAGTGAAACTAAAGCAACTGATTTGGAAGTATCATAACAAGATGATTCAGATTTTGATTTTGATGGATGTGATGATCTGTTTAAGCCGGATGATCATGTTGAATAACATGGTGATGATAAGGGTAAGGGAACAAGTTTGGTGTTTGAACCTTCAATACCAAAAGTGGTTGAAGAAATCAAAGTACCCTATCCACCTCAACAAAGAAACTTGCTGAAGACTATCTACAAAAGGATAACTCAATTGAATGTTGGAATTCAAGAGTTAAACAAGCAGCAAGTCAACCAACCAACATCCCCAAGATATGAAGCTGAAGCAAGTGTAAGTTCTACGGAAGAAGTAAAAACCACTACCGCAGAAAAGAATAGGAAGACCAAATCCACAAATTTAGCAGATCTTTTATGGAAGAAGAAGATTGGTAAGATTCAAGAACCATCAGTAGATCATCATCGAATGGGTACAAGTGTTAGTTCATCTGTAAAAGATCTACGGAAGAAGCTAACATCTGCTGAAAGTTTAGCCAAATCAAAGAAATCTTTGGCTGAAACTTCAACAATCAAAAGCACTTACAAGAAATCTGTGAAGACTCTGCTTCATCAACAAAAATTAGCTGCTAAACCATCCGAACCATTTGATATTATGTCCGGAAGTGGAAAAGATTCTTCAGCATCAAAACTTGAGAAAGAGCTGAAAGAGTATAAAAAGCAGCTGAAAAACAAGAAGCTTGAACAAGAAAGTGATACAGAAGACAAATATTGCAAGTGGTGTGATATGACCAATCACAACACTGAAGGTTGCTACTTCAACAGTTATTGCTCTATCTGCAACATGAACAACCATATGACCTCAGATTGCTACTTCAACAAGCATTATGCAATCTGCAACAAGAATAATCATGCAACTCAAGAATGATACTTCAATAAAAGGAACAAAATAAAGTTCCTAAGAAGAAGCAGTCTGAGACAAATGAAGCAGATTCACAATCCGATGAAAGCATAAAGGAGTCAAAGGGACAAAGACACAGCCAAAGAACAAGTCTGGGAAGACAAAGAAGACAGTTGTTGCTGGTGATATACAACAACAAAAGAGTGAGAAGGTGAAACATCTATCAGCTACATCTAATGCCCAACCAACGAAGAAGGAAAAACAGAAGTCTTAAAGCAGGACACCACACAAAAAGGTGGATTTGAATGACAAATTAACAAATTCTGATGAGACATTTTTTAACAAGTTTGACAAAGGTATTAAAGTAGCAAGGTCACAGTCAAAGGACGCTAAAACCTTTTTCAACAAAGGATCTTCATTAACAGGCAATGTGAAGACAAATAAAGGAAATGTGTAAGAGGAAATGACTGAGACACAACTTTAAAATGTCTCAAGTCAAGCTTCATCAGAATCATCCTCACCACCACAAACAGAACAAAATGAATCCATTAAATCTAAAGTCAAACCTGAATCATCAAGACTTATTTGTGAAGGAGTGACAATTTTAGACACATTTGGTCAGCCCAAGCTCATTAATGCTTGGGTTCCCCATTCTAATTGATTTATTTTATGTGCAGGAACATACATGGAGGGTTGACAACAAGTAGTATGTTGACAATGGATGTTCCGGGCATATGACAGGAAACTGTTCTCTCCTCCATGATTTTAAACACAAAAATGCTTCTTATGTAGCATTTAGTGGGGATAAGAAGGGAGATAAAATTCTAGGTGAAGGTATTGTAACTAACGGGGTGCTCAAATTTGAGAAAGTGAATTTTGTGAAAATTTACAATTTAATTTACTTAGTGTTTCTCAAATTTATGATAAAAACTATTCCACTTTGTTTGATAAAACTCACTGTTACATTCTTAAACCTGGTTTGCAAATCCCAGGTGATTCCATCCTTCTTAAAGCACCAAGAAAAGGAAACACATATGTTTTGGACATGAACAACACATCTTTAACATTAAATGAAACTTTCCTAATTTCTAAGTCATCAGAAGATGAATCTCAACTGTGGCATAGAAGGCAGGTTCATTCTAACATGAAGAACATGAATAGACTGGATAGAAAGGACTTAGTCATTGGCCTTCCTAAGAAAGAATTGAAATTTTCTACTCATTGTACTTCATGTTACAAAGGAAAACAACATAAGGTGTCACACAACTCCAAAACAGTAAACACAAATACAACACCACTCAAATTGCTTCACATGGATCTTTTTGGTCCAACCAATATGATCAGCATTGAAAAAAGGAAATATTGTTTGGGTGGTGTTTGTTTTTTGGCAAAAGCTCTTCCCCACTTCTTCATCTACGTGCACGCAGACACGGGAAGAGCTTTTGAGTGCGTAGACTGTTTGTTTTTTAGAAGACGTTTCATTACAAAACGTCTTCCTGACGTCTGCACGGAGAAGATATGGTGTTACCACTTCTCAAGTCTTCTCAACCTCTTCTTTTTTACCCCCCAACACTCTTCTCCTCCCAGACTTTTGTTTTCTTTCATTTGTGTTAACCCTCATCTCCAAAC
>BJCN01308342.1:0-10868 GCA_018326445.1 Flaveria brownii
AGGAATGACCTTGAACGCTCTGTGAAGTTGGAATGGACGAACTTGACTCTCTGGGACGATTAGGGTTTATAGAATTCGAAGTGTTCACTTTTCCACGAATTAGGTGGTATTTATAGGTTAGGGTTTTCCATTTGGGCGACTGAACCATTCGCATGGTTCAGTCGTGCGATTGGACTATGCACATGACCCATACATACGACTGAGCTTCAGTCGTACGACTGGTTCATTCTTATGCTTCAGTCGTCCGACTGACCCAGTCTCCTAGTTCAGTCGTGCGACTGAGCCTAGTCGCATGAAGTTGTTCATGCGTATGGTCCATTAGCATGGCCCATTCACATGATGACTTCATCATGTTAAGTTTGAATGTGTTCATTATAATAACATTAAGCATATCATTCAAACAACCACAAACCTATATAGTTTATCACTACACATACATTAATGAAATATATAAACATAATAGCACAAACAACCAAATGTATTTCATTAATCACAATCATTACACTGACTCAAGACATTGCAAAGATATTACATTAAGTTCAGATTCTAGGGACACACATGTATCAACAATTATTATTAATAAGATGTATTATTATTATTATTATTATTATTATTATTTTTTATTATTTTTTATTAATATGATTATCATAAAAGTAAAACGGATTAATTCGTGATAGTATTAACTAAAAAAAAATTTCGGGTTGTCACACATAATTTCAGTGATATTATATTTTAAAATATTATTTTATAATTAATAAATTTTGTTATATTAATTTTTTATTTATTCAACCCGGGTAACACACGGGTTACTATAGCTAGTATGTTATATTCTTTTATTTGATGGCCTATAATGGTGACAAGTGTCCAGAATTATTTTTATTTATTAGTAAGAGATACTATAATAAAAGAGTAACTTAACGTGACAGCACCACAACCATTCTCATCAAAATTTTCTCGTCTCTCTCTCATCTTAAATAATTACCTTAATTACTAATAATATTATTTAATATTCTTTTACATTAATAAATTAAAAAAGAGATATACTTATTAATGTTATTTCTAAATAAATAATTTTAATATAAAATAATAAAATTTTCTAAAGCATAAAACTTTTTTAAAAATATGAAATATTTTAAAAGTGGTATTTTTAAAAATTCAATTTTTCAAAACCCAAAATAATTAATTTGGAAGATATAATAAGAAAATTTTTAAAAATAATATTTTTATACGGTTTGTTTTAAAACAAAATGATTATTTTTCTTTGAAAAAAATTTAAAAACTAAATTTTAAAAGATTGATATCACTGTTTTATTAACAATAGTCATTTATTATATGTAATTTTAGTCATATCATATCTTATAATATTGTTTTATAATTAATAAATTTTATTATTCTAATATTTTATTTATTCAACCCTATACACGGTTTTACTAAAGCTAGTATAATACTAAAAGAGTAACTTGGGGGACACTTGTCACATTCCTAGGCCCCCTAGGTTTGTTTTTTCTACCTATCTCGCCTCTTAAATAGTTACCTAAATTAAAGATTAAATAATTTTAATTCTTTTTAAGATTAAAAATATTTCTTAATAAATTAATAAAATATGTCTTTTTATTAATGTTATTTCTAGAAAATAATTTTTTTTAAATGAGAGTTTTTATAAAACATCAAACATTTTTAAAAATATGAAATATCTTAAAATTGATGTTTTTAAAAAGTAAACTTCTTTATAAACTAAAATAATTAAAATTAGGAGTTATAATAAGAAATTTTTTAAAATGATATTTTTAATACGATTTGTTTGGAAAAAATGGTTAAATTTTTTTTGGAAATAAAAATTAAAATTATTACTTATAATTATTATTCATATGTAATTTTAATCATATTTTATTTTAAAATATCATTTTATACTTTCATCATAATTAATATTTTATTTTTAACTTGTGTAATACATGAGTTTACTAAAGTTAGTATTATATAAATAACAATCAACAATTAATAAATTTTATTTTTTCAAACCGTGTAATACATTTAGTTTTATTTATGTTTTTATGTTATTTTATTATTTATTTATTCAACTCTCGTGTAATACCCGGGTAACTAAAGCTAGTACAAAATATGTATGTGCCATACAAGAGAGGCCATAGGGGTTTTCATTTTTTTAAAACACTATCTTATTTTGAGGTTAAAAACTTGAGATGGATATGTTGAATACCATATAAAATTTTCTTTTATATTTATTTAAAAATAAGATCCGTTTAAAACGTAAGCGTAAATATAGGTGCTAACATTTTTCTCTTAAAATCTTTAACTATTAACATTAACCTTTTAAACATTATATTTGAGTATTATCCAAACTATATTTTAATATAATCTTCCTATTCTAATAAAAAGTTAACTAAGGGTGACACATGTCACCACCATATTCAATCTAATCAAATTTTCCCGCTTCTTTCTCATATTAATTACTACATTAATTATTAATAGTTTTATTTAGGTTTTACACTAAAAATGTGTTTTAATAAACTAAGCAAGAAAACTCTTTATTAATGTTGTTTTAAAGAAACAAATTTTTATAAAAAGAATTTTTTAAAACATCAAACTTTATAATATGAAATATTTAAAAATTAGTGGTTTTAAAAAGTAAAAAGTTTAAAAATAAAAAATTATTAAAATTGTAAGCTATAGTAAGGAAATTTTTGAATATGATAAGTTCTAAAACGGTTTCTTTTGAAGAAAAATGTTTAATTTGTTTTTTGAAAATATAAAAAAAAAGTTTAAAAAGTTAATATCATTATTTATCACTTATAGTGATTAGTCATATATTATTTCAATTGTATCTTATCTTATAATATCATTTTATAAATAATAAAATTTAATTTATTTAATATTTTATTTATTTAATCCGTGTAATATACGGGTTTACTAAAACTAGTAATTTATATTAGATTAATCCTTTGAAGCGAATATCTAGCTATATATTCAACTTATTTGCCTTATTTTCCGTAGCTAATTTGTTTAACCTCATTCCATGTGAGTGGTATGAAGTTGTAACCGGCAATATTGACGGTGTTGTATATAAATTTATTACATTGAGGTATATTGGGTGTAGTTATATTGCTAGTTTAGTTAGTTCTCTTTAACATCGATTTGATTTGCAATTTTTGCTTAATGTCATAAAAAATTTAAGAATAAGTTATTAGGAGAGGGGTTAAATTAATTATGATGTATATATAATATTAAGAGATTATATGAGTATTTGATTTGTTGTTTTAAAAAGTATATTAAATAACAATGCAATTAATTATAACGTTAAAATATTACAAACACAAAAACCGTAAGTGAATATTGATTTTAACCCACAACGTCATGTCCACATACTTTCAAAGAAACTAAATGTTTGACTTAGCTCTGGTTTTACGCACGAGCCAGATTGATTTCACAGCCTCTCAAGGAACTGTGTTTCTTAATCCTTTTCGACCGTGAGCATGATTTGCATGATCATGATGACGATCGTGTGCCACTGATGAGTTGCCTCTAACTTGATCAACTTCAACCTCATCATCATCATCACTTTCAGGCATATTTTGAGATCTAGTACTTCTTAACAAAGTCGATAGAGTCGTCATGGCATGAGATTGTTGAGAAATGATACCATCGGTGGACGGATTTTCCGACAAGATGATTTCGTATCCGTCACCGTAGGAACTCATGCCGTCCGCCAGAAGCTGCCACACTAAACCGCCACCAACCGTCCCTCCAGTCCTTGCCTCCATGTAAATGTTTCTATAAACAGCATTCATGTATGAGTCTCTTTTGTTAGTGCTGTAATATCTATCTTTGCAAGATTTTCCAAATTCTGCTATCACTAGTGGCTTTTTTAACACATTTCTTGAATCTTCGTAATGACTTGACATCCATCTTTGCATAAACGCCATTTGTGTATCTTCTGTTTGTCCAGAGAACCTGTAAATAAGTAGGACAATGTAAATTTCCGATCTTTCTATTGCATATAATGCTACTATTTATATTTAACTATTTGTCCGTCTGGTTAATTATAATACACTGATTTATTACTAGAACTAGGTTACAATCTCGTGTATTACACAGGTTAAATAAATAAAATATTAAATATTTATTAATAAAAAATAATGAATTATAAAACGATCTTTTAATATAAGATATTATTGACATTACATACGAGTTATAAAAGAACGATATCATTTTTTAAATTTTTTAAAATTTTTTTTTGTTTTTTCAACAAAAGTTGGTTTTTAAACAAATTGTTAAAAAAACCGTTTATAAAAAAGTGCCATTTTTAATAATTTATTTATTATAACTTTGAAATTTAATTACTTTTGTTTCATAAGAATTTTATTTATAAAAGCCACATGTTTTAAAATATATTGTATTTTTTAAAAGTTTGATATTTTTTTGAAAAATTTTATTATTTTATAAAAAAAATATTTCTTTACGAATTGCATTTGTAGACAGATCTCTTTTTAAAAAAATATATTTGTAACATGAAAATAACTAAATAATATCATTTGTACTTAATGTAATATTTATTAGAAGAGAGATCGAAGCGGGAAAATAAAACTTAGTAACTCTAGAATCATGACAAGTGGCATACAAAAACCTTCTTGTATTAGTGTTGATAGATAACGAGAACAAACATATTATTGTATTTATTAATGGTTTGATTTTTTAAATATTTTTAGTTTCTAAATACAAATATTTATGATGTATTCATAAAAAAACCATTAAAGTATCTGTTAAATGTTACCTATACGCGTGTAAGTTATGTGTAATTGATATAATTTATATATTACTTGCACACGTGTATGCTAAATAAATAGACAAAACTAGTATTTAATTAGCCCATTGCATGTAGTACTGTACCAAGTAGTACCAAGACACACCACCACTATAGTGACCATTAACACCAAAAAAGTTTGTAATATAAGAATAAAAAAAATAAGAAAAAATCAAATGAAAAATAGAGGTAAAAACATTGAACCACGCATGCGAAATGTAATATATATAAAATAATAAAACGATCTAGGACTAGCGCGTTGCGAGTGGGCCGTTAAACTGGAGGAAAATAAGCATAAAAACGTTGAACAACACACACACACTACGGTGTGCTAACGCGTAAAATTTAGACTAAAATGTAATAACGAAAAATTTATAAAAGTATTGCTTTAAAATAAAATATTAAAGATTAAAAAAAAAGAAAAAAAAGTGAGTACAACCCAGCTGAAAGAAGAGAGAGCCCCCTTCCCATTGTTGTCTCTAACGAAATCACCAAAACAGATGGTATTAATCATGATGCATACTAAATATGATAATTAGTATAGATATAATTTGTATATATTTTTATTAAATTTCAATATTACTAAAAACAATATTGTATTTCAATTATTTTCATATATATAGAAGAATTTGACTAAAAAAATGAAAGATTTTGTTCTCGTACGTTGTTACTAAAAATAAGTTATGTATATATAACCATCCCCACATTAACTAATAATATTACCATTGATCAGGATATGCATGTATGGTGGTGAAATCAATTTCTTTAACAAGATTGTTACTGATAAAATCGGTTCCAACTTCATAACCCGGGTTGACTTGTTTTCGTTCGGGCATTGTGTCTCCATAAAACCCTTCAAGTCCAATCTCCAACAAATGATGAGGATCCAATGATTTAACAAAAGTAGCCATTTCTTGAACCCAAGCCTAATGACAAACATAAATTCAAATTCATATGATTATAACTTCGTTTAAATTAAGAATCATGTAACAAAATTAAACAAACTACAATTAATCACTCACATTAACCATTCGTCCCGAGTAATCTGCTTGGCAGCGGGGCTCGTTTATGAGCTCCCATGCCATGATTGTGGTGTCGTCCTTGTAAGCTATTTTGGTGATTGTATTAACTCTTGTAATAACTTTCTGCAATCATATATAATCATACACATATATAAGTCACTCTATAATAACATACTTTAGCACATTAAACATATTAATCTTGTACTTACTTCAACATGGTTCTTGTAATACCCTTTAACTACAGGATTTGTGTAGAAATCATCATCAGTGCTGACTTGAACACCTGCGTTTTTAGCCCACTCAACGTATTGTGGTCTCCCTCCAAAGTCTTTATAATTGTTAACAAAACTTAATATCAACCTAAGACCGTATTTTCTTGCTTCCGCCACCACGAAATCCAATCCCTATACGTGTATTATAATCAACAACCAAATCTTTCGTTACTAAAGTCTAAAAACGTTTTTTAATACAACACAACAAAATAAACCTATGGTTAGTACCTGAAACACACGTTCATCGTACACTCCTGGTGAAATTTGTAAAGCTTTATCATGATCAGCACCATCGAAGAAAGCCCATGTGCGACACACAGAAAGACCAGCATCCGCGGCGTCTTGTAGGACTTGAGTCACTTTAGACCTATCACTCGGATCAGCGGCTACATTCATCATCCAGTATGCATTAAAACCATTGAACAAAAAAGGCGAACCGTTGGAAATGAAGTTAGTTCCTTTGGTTCGAACAAAGGCACCTCCTTTACCCCGAGCTTCACAAGGACAACCTAAAAACGACATGTATAAAACAAAAACACGAAAAATAACACTCCATGAAAGGCGATTGGATTCGATGTAAGTCGCCATCGTTGGTGGAAGATCTGATTGCATAAATGATTGGAAAACTTAACGTTGTTATTTATAACGGTTTTAGATATGGAAGTTTGCTAAAAATAGAAGTGAAAAGATATTAGAAGAGATAGAAGAGTGCGGGAATTGGGCCTCATTTTCGTGTGCTGAAGTTCGCAATTGCGTTGTTGTAATAAAAAATACTTATGGGACAAGCAAATAACCAGCATTGGCGTATGGGTCGTTAGAGTTTTGTTTTCTGTAACGTAATTTAGATACGTATTTTATTGTTTGTTTCGAGCAGACCAGACACTAGTACGTGCTTTTGATGTGGACTTAACGATTGTGGTTTCATAAGTGATTCCACTAGTCACTTTTTTCGCTTTTTACCGTTTCTTAATTTTATGGTAACCGTCACTAAGGTTTTATACTTTTTTGTTTGTGACAAAAACATCGTGTAATTTGATATCCATTTTAATGGGAGTTTAATTATACCCTTATTCGTTTTCGATTTCCATTATCCTTGTACCTTCAACAATTATATATCAGGTGCTATTTTTTCAGTTACCCATAAGTTTTTTTAATCGTTATATCAGGAAGGTTGGATTTAATACTAATAAAATCATTGGATAAATATGCATAAATTTCTTACATCTGAGCGACAAAAAGGGACCAAGAGTTTTTTTTTTCTTTCTTTCTTGGGGGGCTATAAGCTCTACAGTGGCGGAGCTTGAACATTCCCGTAGAGAGGGACGGGGGCGATACTAATTTTTTTAAGGGGGGACAAACTCGATATTTATATAAAAATTTACACTATCGAGACAAAAATTTACACTAACAAACTAAAATTTAACACTACCGACGAAAAAAATAGGCCCTCCTCACTATCCTCCGCCATTGACTCCACCCATGGGTAGTGCCCTTGTAGACATTGTTGGTAATTTGTCGGTACTTCTTCCATCGGTAATTAACCGTATGCGTTACGTCAAAAAATGTATTACCCATGTTTGTTTATCCGGTGGAGTATCATCAACAGATTCTCATTGTCAAAACATGCGTAGATTGATCCCAAAAGATGATTTGTGAATGGCGAAACATATTTTTCGGTCTTAAAGATCTCCGCCGCTACTCTAGTTTCGCAACCTAAATCTTTTTGCAACTGATTTTAGTTACAGGAATCGTAGCTTATGGACAAGTTTATGACCAATTAGTTTTGGTCACTAATTTTGCGACAATATTGAATCCGTTCTAATTGGTAGCTAATCTTACGACGGTTATTTTATCATAAATCATTTGAAGAAACTGCGAAAGGAAGTTTGTTAGGTGATTGGTTGAAAAAAGAAATTAACAGGATTTGAGGAAATTTGTTTTTTCTTTCTATTTCTAAAATAGAAAATGGAGATATGCTTACATGTGTGGAGTTTTAAAAATGAAATGTAAATAAAATAAGTGATGTACAATAACTGAATTTGCATGTTAGGGTGCTTTTCGTCTTTTCACTCGTTGGACGCACAGCAATTTTTCTTAAGCGGATGCAAATGTGATACTATTTTTTTATGGGGCAACATATGCTCATTTGGTGAATGATAATTATAAAACTTAGAATACTAAATTTAAGGTGAAGTATATAATTATATTAATATCTGGTTTCTAAAAATGAGTAAAAATTAAAATATGAAAACAATAGATATCTCTCTACTCTAATAAAAATATATCTAGAAGGACACATGTCAACATCATATTCCTCCTCAATAATTTTTTCTTGTTTCTCTCTCCTATTTAATAATAACATTAATTACTAATAATATTATTTAATTTTTTTACTAAAATAGTTTTTTAATAAATTAAGCAAGAGATATTTTTACTACTGGTATTTCTAATATTTTTTTTCATAATTTAGAAAACTTTTTAGAACATCAAACTTTTTAAAAAATACAAAATATTTTATAAATGGTGTTTTTAAAAAGTAAAACTTTTATAAATAAAAATTAGTTAAAATTGAGAGTTGTAGAATAAAGTTTTTAAGTATCACATTTTTAAAATGTTTGTTTTAAAATAAAAGTTTTATTTTATTTATTATAAAAAAGATTTTAATCATATCTTATTTTAAAATATCGATTTATAATTAATAAAATTTTATTTTATTTATTTTTTTATTCAACCCGTGTGTAATACACGGGTTTACTAAAGCTAGCATACTAATATACCTCTTAACCCCCTACAAATACAATTACATATATATTCCTTTTATAATAGTTAATGATTATAATCTATTTTTATTGCAACAATGCATAATATGATTATTTAACCCTTATTTTTATTTAAAATTTTCATATCTACACATTAACTACTAAATTTTTTATGGGTTTTTTTCTTTTTTTTTCTCACGAAACTTTCTTTGACGGTGTAACTTAAGATTTCATATGTAACAATTTTTTATTATGCAAGTCGGTTAATTTCAATTCATAGATTATCAAATCCTAGATCAGAATAAAATTATAGACTCTAGGAAAATCTCCTATTTGATCTCATTTTTGTATTATATTGCATCCCGTCCCTGTTCTTCCTTCTAAATCCTTATTCTCTGACATATGATCTTCTTGCACTTGTTAGTTAAATTATAGACTCTAGTAAAGACTGATATTTGATATATTATTATGAACTAAAACCACTATATAAGTTATGAGATTTATAAGTTGTCTTACATCAGTTGTATAGACAACATATATGATGTTTGTATAACATATAAACTCTTTCACCCATCAGACAAGTTTTTTTAAGATGAGATCTCTTGTTTAGTTTATAGGATATTTTTTATCAATACAACTAATGTGAGACAAGTCTAATGTCTTGTGATAATTTCGGTTCATAATATTCGTCCACCTAATCCTTAAAATTGACCCTTTTTAAGTCAAAGTCTTCTAACATGCTTCGATGTCCCCAAACACGTACAATTGCCTGGGGGTGCAACAAATTCAATTTTCTTCTCAAGTTCCATCATATTTTCAACTTCATTTAAGTAGCGTTAGTTTCATGTAATGTTAGGAGCATAATCTTGGTTTTGTGAGCCTATGTAGCAACGGGTTAAGATGTGTTGCACAAACATTATCTGACCCTTTAAACCTTATGATCACTACTCTTTATTTTTATATTACGATTTAAATTAAAAAAAAGATAGAGTTTAAATATTTTTGTTTACATTTAACCCGTGTAATATACAGACTGATTAATAACCTAGTGTTGTAATATAAAAACAATATCTACTTTAGACATAAGATACATGATTTTAAAGTTGCGCACCAAGTTTTACTCGTGTATTATTATGTACTTTTACAAATATCAAGTCGAGCTTGTGTTAAAGACACCATTTGTACATATCATATAGATTTACATGCCCACTGTACACCACGTGTACCTATAGCAGATGTTTAAAGACTCATAGATTTAATACACTTATACACGATTGCGTGAAGGAAAAGAAAGCATGGATGACGACGATATGGGGAGAGACCCCTCTACTATATTATGTGATTAACGATTGTTGACCAAATCAAATCACAATTACGCCACCCATGTGTTGATTAAGATACATAATTTACTCTTAATTACGACCCTTGGGTTTGCTCTTATTACAAGATTAGAACAGTTTTTTTTTTTTTTCAAATAAGACCGGCTACCCCTTGATTGGTCAACACGTACGTTCTCATGATTGCTCATTTGGTTGCAAGTCAAGAAGCCAATATCATTGTCTAGGCTACCATCATTTTTTTCTTAGTAAATGATAGCATAACAAAGAAACTTTTGGTATAATACTAATGTTAATAAATTTGCTACAATTCGGTTAAAATTATTAGTGAAATGTTACTAGTAAAAGGCTCCTATGTTTAGCAGTAGCTTAATTGCTGTTAATCTTCTAAATTCTTGTTGATAGTCCAAGTTACTTTTGATCAAAGTTGTTGTTGATATATAGTTTAAGTTAATACTATTAATCATAATTACTACCAACAATATATTTGTTGTTGATCATATTGTTGATCAAAAGCTATTCCCAAAGGCTTTCAACAAGGTAATGACTTTTCTTTAGCCGTGGCGAACAAGGGCTCGATCCATAGACCTCGTCTGGGCCAGCCCTCGAAGGTAAATGACTTTTCTTTAGCCGTGGCGCACCAAGGGCTCGATCCATAGACC
>BJCN01308352.1:0-15618 GCA_018326445.1 Flaveria brownii
AAGAATTGTGGTAGTTCCCACAAAATATCGAGTATTATCTTTGTTTTTCTGGGCCAATATTCTAACAATTATGAATAAATGGAATAGAAGATAACCTTTGCTCATATTGTCCAAATTCATGAATGAGGTAGTGGTCTTGTGAATCTGAACATGGGAACCTTCTAATCCCAATTTTGCTGGCATCAAAGCTGAATACGCCATTTTCTGAGATGTCAACAGAAAAAATTACTTCACCAATATACTTTGTGTAAATAGAGCAAAAAAGCAGTACTCCCCTCCCTTAGCACCCTCCATGATTTTCTAATAGAAGGTGTTTTTAAGCCGGGTTTGCTAAAATTTAACTTCCCTTGCAATTAACACCATTCCTACCCCACCCCCCATGTGATAATTTACTTTAACCTCTGTAGTAAAACAACCCAATTGTCATTATCGATGTTGAGGCCAGGAAGTTTTATTATATATATGCTTCATAATGCTGAGTTGAAAAATATGAGAAAATTGTATTTCAAAGCCACACACAAAAAGTAATAGTAAATACCAAAATTTACACAAACAAAAAAGTATGAGATGCTTAAAATAGTGTCATAGGGCACAGAAGGTAAAGTGGCGAAAAGTATGAGTGGCAAACAAGAAACAGAGCTATATGCTTTTGAGTGCCAAAAATTTCAGTAACCCTGTATAACATAACAGTAAGCTGAATAAGTGTGTTTTTATCACTGAACAAAGATGAAGATGACCAATAAAAATTGAATGTGTCAATGCCATAGTAGAACATGCAAGTGATCTGTAGAAAAATGAAATAAGAAAGAAAACATTGATGATTTTGGAGATAAAGGGGCAAGATTCCATCATAATATGAACAAGATGCCATAAAGATTGATGATTATAAAATATTAACTTCTATGATATTCACGTGAAATGATACTTAAGTAAACAGACAATTCACGTGGTTAACAAATTGAACTAAACAGAAACTTAAGTGCACAGAAGATTAAGTAGTTAACAAATGGAACTAAACAGAAACTTCAGTAAACAGATTGAACTAAAAATTATGTGGTAAACATACTAACTTTTATGATTAAATGAATATGAGAATATTGATGATTATAAGTTTATAACACATTAACTTTATGAACTGAAAGCTAAGTAATCAAACTTGAACCACAAAAAGCAAATTGAACCACAAAAAGCAAATTGAACCACAAAAAGCAAATTGAACCACAAAAAGCAAATTGAAACTGAAACTAGACGAACTTGAAGAAAATGAAGATAATGTAGGAGCTAGTGCTGGTTGCTGCCGGTGACTGCTGATTAGAGGAAGAAAGGAGCGATCCGATTGACTAGCGGAAGCATGGAACGGCGACGGCGATTAGGGATCTAGGGTTCTGGGAAATTTTGGATGGTTGATGGATCATGGTCTAGAGTAATTTGAACAATTATAAAGGACTGAAGAGTAGTGCTAACAATTCCCGATCTGTTTATGACACAATTAAACTTATTTAATAAAAAATATATTATTTATTTTTTTACATATTTGAAAAATTAGAAGGCTAGACCCCATCATTTCTCATTCTTGGTTCGTAAATATATATAAAAAAATAAAAGGCATGATATATAGGTAGTTAAACAAGTCATTTTCATTGTTTGCTACGTGTGTTACGCGTGCCATCTCTAACCTGTTAAACATGATAATACCTATTTTGCCAGCCCTACTAAAGAGACAAGGCCCAAGGGTAGAGATGTTAAGTTAAAAATATTAAAATAAATTTATATATATATATATATATATATATATATATATATATATAATTAAATAGTTCGAGCAAAGACGAGCCAACAAATAACAAACTTACCTTTCCTCATGCTCAGTCCGTTTACAAACCGAAACGAGCCGCTCAGCTCTTTACAATCAAACCAAAATCGAACAAGCTACTTTCCAAGCATTTTTGGAGCATTGACTGCTTTGGAGAGCCCTAGATAAAACCCAATAGCCCATAAATGGATTTCTAAACCAGCCTATCAGTCAAGTATGGATTATTCCTAATCTTATTGATACCAAATCATTGACTCTGATTAAACATATAGGTGTATCAGTGTATGGTGTGATGGTGTCGATTTCAGAGCCTGGTAGTGTTTTAGTGTTTATATTTTATAGGAAAAGGCATATTTAATTACCCATAACATGGGATCCATCGACAGTCAAAGTTGTTGAATAACAATTAAAACAAATCAAAGTCTAGTACATGTCAAAACTAGTAGAGCAGGCCCGTAACAATTTATATCCATTATTTATATAAAACATTTCTATACATATGGCTTTTTGGATTTCACGTCTAAATCAACATAACCCGCCAAAAAAGTTGAGTCGAAATCAGCAACATCCCAACCTAGATGCCAAACTAAAACTCTTTAACTTTAACTAACCCACCAAAATAGAGTCTAATTCAAATCTAAATGCTCAACCAAAATCCTAACTAACTAAAAGAAAATATTAAAACATTCATATGTAAAAACTACAAATAATTATGTAGTTTAAATAACTGATAAATTTTAAATGTTTTCAAGTTACACTTTGTTTAGAATGATCATAGAGAAACTGATTTTAGAATGTACACCCAAAGTACGTTATAACAAACGAATGTGAGTCTCAAAGAAAAACAAGCAATTCAACCCAACCATTGAACATGATAACTTCAACCAACATATTCATCATAATCCCCATACATCAAAACTCATAATTTAAGATCATAGTACTCCATGGTTAAGCCTCAAACACCAAATTTCACCAACATCAGAGGAAAAAAAATGCATGTCAAATTACATGAAAAATACAGTAACTATGAATTCATTCCGACTAACATCCAAATAAGAAAAAGAAATCATGCCATATATTGAAAAAAAGAAACGTAACATCACGAAAATTAAAAAAACTACTTTCCATACACTACCAAAAGACTGCAGCATTTGCTAGAGGCATATTCGTGGCAAAATTGTAGCAAAATGAAGATAATGACAAAATTGTAGCAAAATGAGGATAATCATGTACTTGTATAAGTACATGATTACAAAAGCCAAAATGAGGTCCAAATTTCCGTACAAAAAAAACCCTAACAACGGATGTGAAGTTGTGACGATTGACCCATACCGTGGATGCAAGTCAACGGAGGCGCAACCGGTGACGCCTTGCATTGGCTTTGAAACGGCAACGAATGTGGGTGAGGGATTACCATATTTCATTTAATGAAACTTCAAAGACACTTACTCAACCTCATTATCTGTTGTCATTTGTGCTAATGCAAGATGTAAACATTGGTTTCACACGTGGGTTTACCGATGAGGAGCATATCGTTTTGCAGAAACATGTTTACATTTTGCATAGCATTGTTTTGTTTTATTGTTTTTGTTTTCCCACGTTTCTGCAAGCCATATGCATTACCCATATTTCACATTTTCAAGCTTGCAAGATTTGTATTTAAACTACTCATAGTTAATGAAAAGGTAGAGAAGGAAACTTGCAACAAAGTTTTACTTTTATTACATTTTAGTTTCAATCACATACCGCCAATCTTCATTTAGCTCTATTTTAAAAATAATTGAAATTCATTCTATTTTTTTATGTAATAACATTTCTGTATAAGGGTCAATAAAGCATAAACAGTGAAACCAAATCGGTAGTAACTGTTCGGTTTGGTTCGCTTTTAAACTTTAATGGTTCATTTCGTTTTCGATTATAATATATTGTTACAAATGGTTTGGCTCACTGTTTGACCTAAACAACTGTCAAAACAAAATTGTGAATGCCCTTATTTTAAAACATCATTCCATACCACTAGTTTACTAGTAATTAGTAATTATTAGTTATTCAACACCACATAGTATGACTGGTATGTTTGGATGGTATAATATAAAACTTAAGATGTTTGGATGGTATGATTTAGGATTTACGATTAAGGCTGTTTAGGATGGTTTGATGTTGGGAGTTTAGTTGTTTTAAAGTTTGAGGTTTTAGGGTTTTGCAGGGTTGTGTTTTTGGCTTACATATGAATGTGTTCAATTAAGAACAAAATTACATTGCTAACCATAAAAAATATAAATGTTTGTACATGGTCATTGATGTGGTTCTCTAATAATTAGTTAATAGTGATGTATTGATGTCATTAGTCGAACAAAAACCAAACAGTAAATCACAAAACAGAAACTCTAATTCACAAATTAATTTCTAGGGTTCTTCAAAACAGAAGCTCCAATTCAAAACTTGATTCTTCGATTCGCAAATCGATTTTCTTTTATTGTCTTCCAATCTCGAGTTGTCGATTAGCGGAATTCACTTGTAACTTTATTCAATTAAAACGGGTGAATCTCACGCGGTTGCAGGTTTGATCAAATGAGTCGTAGGTTCGTAAATTAGGCAGCATATTAGCAATAACGAAGCCAATTACACTAGAACTTGTATGTAATGATACAGGAAAGTGAAAAATAACATGAAGATTAGTAAAATGTTGGAGAATCAACCAACCTGCAGTATCAATTTAGGGCTAGAAGTGATTACCTTGAAAGTTAAGAAGGAAAATGACGATTTGATGGTGTATCAATTTAGGGCTCAAGGTTGGAAGATGGATCGAATGATCAATGATGTGGTCTAAACTGAAATGGAATATGGCTGCGCTCCACTAGTGGCTTAGTGGAACCTCTAATCCCTAATCTGTTCTTTGTTTACTTGTGTACTTGTGTACGAACCGTAGCCTATAGCCTATAGATCGAGAAAAAATAAAGGTTTCAAATCGCTTCAAAACATGATCAAATTATATATTTATTAAAAAATATACACTACTGAATCAAAAATTAATACTGTTAACGGAGAAAGAGGAGAGGTGAAAGCTCTTCTGACCCGTATGAAGCTTCGCCTATGATATTTCTTGTTAAAATCTAATATCCATGCACATATATTATCACAAAATGTATATTTTCTCCTTTACCATGATCATGAGTACTAGTCTCAGTACATATCATAATTTTATAACAATCACTTTGGTAAAACGTACATAAATGAGCAACGATCTACAATTATACAATAACATTTGTATGTTACATTACCTTTTTTCATGTTTAAAATAAATCATTGCTTATGGTTATTAGCTAATGATGACATATGTACACCCTAATACTAAATAACAATTAACCAGAAAAATCATATAAAAATTTTATCACTCTAATAAAAGAGTAATTAAAAAGGACACATTACAGAATCACATTTCTTCTCATCATATTTTTTTCTGTTTCTCTCTCATATTAAATAATCATATTAATTACTAATATCGTATTATAAACACTAAAATAAACAAACGAATAAAAATACTCATTATATCCCGCTTAAAAGCATGGTTTGGGAGGAGTAGGTGGTGACAAATCTTTCCTCTATCTAGAGAGATGGAGAGACCGCTTCCAAAGAGACCCCGACTCGAGGATGATAGCAAGCAAATTATATAGCATACAACACATAGGTATATATCACGTAAAGGTTTAAAATAAGTATAGGCAATATTCTTAAGTATATTCATAAGCATAACATATATCACATAAGCGTAGGCATACCCATAAGCATAACAACCCGAAGATAGTGAATACATCAAATAAGCAGCATGTTTTACCTATAAAGGGCAAATGTCGATTACCTACACATCACGCGGGGGGTCTCGTATTAGGTCTTCCTTTACTCTTCCTACCCACAGATCCCACTAGAAGTCCTTAATTTTAATTCTACGCCTCCACGTACTCCTATCCTCGATCATATGCTCAGAGAGGTGCAACTCTATCATATCTCACCTAATTATCTCGTCCCAAGTCAACTTAGGTCTTCCTCTACTCCTCCTACCCTCTAAGGTGATGTTCTCTACTGCTCTAATAGGCGCTGACATCGTTCTCCTCTTCCGTGATACAAGCCACCTCTAGCCTCTGTCAAAACATGTCGTTCATTATCCGATCCAGTCTTGTGTGTCCACACATCCACCTCAGCATTCGTATTTCTGCCACCTCTATTTGTCGCTCGTGCAATTTCTTTATGGCCCAACAGTCTGTTCCGTATAATGTAGCTGGACATACCGCTACTCTATATAGTTTTCTCTTTAGTTTTGCCAGAAACCTCTTATCACAAAAAATCCCTGATGTTGCTCTCCACTTGCACCATCCTGATTGAAACATGGTGGGCTATATCACTATGTATCTCTCCGTCCTCCTGTATGTACGAGCCCATGTATTTGAACCTAGACGTCTGTGGGACCGCCAAACCCTAAATACTGTTTTGGGTGTCCTCTTCAGTCCCTCCACTAAAGTTACAATGCATGTATTATGTCTTAGAGCGACTTACCTTTAAGCCTTTACGTTCTAGTGCTGCTCTCCATTGTTCAAGCCTCTCGTTAAGCACCCTTTTAGATTTTGATATTAACACAATATCATCCGCAAACAGCATGCACCATAGGACTGGCTCCTGTATAGGCTTGGTCATCTCATCCAAGACTACTGTGTAGAGAAATGAGCTCAATGTCGATCCTTGGTGAAGTCCCACTTCCACCAGGAAGAAGTTTGTGTCTCTGACTAGTGCTTGCACACAAGTTTTTACCCCGGCATACATATCTTTGATTATCTTGATATACCTCTCTGGTACCCTTCTAAGCTGTAGACTTTCCCAAATGAGTTGTCGCGAAACACTGTCATAGGCTTTTTCTAGGTCAATGAATACCATGTGGAGGTCCCTTTTCTTTTCTCTATATTTCTCCATTATCCTCCTTATGACGTATGGCTTCTGTTGTAGAGCACCCTGGCATAAATCCAAATTGCTTTATCGCTATCTGAGTTTTGCGTCTAATTCTCGTGTCAATAACTTTTTCCTATAGTTTCATCATGTGATTCAAAAGCTTTATTCCTCTGTAGTTTGCTCAACCTTGGACATTTCATTTTTTCTTAGATATGGAGACTATGACACCGCTTCTTCACTGCTCTGGCATCTTCCCGGTCTTGAATATAGTGTTGAATAATTCTGTTAAACATTGTAGTCCCTTATCTCCCAGGCACTTCCACACTTCAATCGGTATGTTGTCTGGCCCCACCGCCTTAACCCTTCCCATTTTCTTAAGAGCTCTAGTAACTTCGTCGACTGTGATGCTTCTATAATAACACTTATTTTGTTACGTTGTTTGAGTTGTTTGATCGATCTCTGTTTGTTTATTAGGGTTCCTTACATTGAAAAGGTTATTGATAAGTTTTCCATCTCACCTTGATGTCTCTCTCCTTCACCAAGACCTTTTCATCCTCAGCCTTTATAAGTTTCACTATTCTCAAGTCATGTCTTCTACTTTCTCTTGTTTTGGCAATCTCAAACATGTCATGTTCTCCTTCTTTCGTCTCTAGTCGCTTGTAAATCCTATCATAAGCTGTGTTCTTTGCCTCTGACATAGACTTTTTTGCCTCTCGTTTAGCATCCTTGTATTTATCTTTTAGATATGCTAGTTCTTCCACATTATTACAGCATAAAAGCTCTATAAAGCTTTGTTGTTTAGTTCTTATCTTCTCCTGTACATCTCCGTTCCACCACCAGGATTTCTTATGACTGACTGTCCTACTTGTTTTAACTCTAAGAGTTTCTTTAGCTGCTTGAATGACTCTAGTTGTCATAGACTTCCACTTTTGGTTTGTGTCTTCCTGTGGCCCAGCCTGGATCATTGGTATGACCTTATCTCTAAAGATGGTAATCTTTTCATCTTTGAGCTGGCCCCATCTGATTGTAGATCTAATTCTCTTTGTTGGTTTTACAACTGCTCTCTTCACGCGTAGATCTACTACCAACATATGATGTTGAGTCACTATTATCTCGCCCAGGATTGCCTTACAGTCCTTCCATGAGCTACGGTATTCTCTTCTAATTAGCAAATAGTCTATCTGTGTGTGTCTCCCGCCATGTTTAATATTTTATTTATTCAATTTGTGTAATAAACGGATTTACTAAAGTTAGTAATACAATAAATTAACTAACTTATAATTCCAAACATTATTGGCGAAGTCGTAATGCCAAAAATTATTGGTCTACATCTTGAAGACAGGAGGACATGGATTGAACATCAAGTTGATCGAGTAAAAGCTTTGGCTAGGTACACATGTGCATGTTACGATTAATGCAATATGAGAATCAAGGTGAGAACTAATATGCCAGCATATTAGTGAGTGCACATGAATTTTCATACCACGTCATGTCACGTTAACTGCATTACCTTTACTTTGTTTGTCAAAAGAGGAAAGAAAGATCTACGACAAGACAACACATGTACATTCTGTTTATTGATCCATATCATCCACTCATAACATCACTATAAGTGTCATGCCAATCGAGTAGGTAAAAGATAAACACACTCTTTCTCTATCTATTTGAATCTTATACATGTTTCACACCAGAGTGGATGCGTGGAAACAAACCTTCGTGGTAAGGCTAACAGTGTCATTCTTTTCTCAAGTTCAAATGACTTGATATTCACCGATGCTAAATGAGGAAGGAGTGAATGCATGATAACACATAAGATCCTATGTGTAATTTGCTTTTATAAAAAATAAGCACTGCTCTGTCCAATTTGGAAAGGCATAACAACGAGACATTGGGTACCATGGTGCCACAAACAGTACTCCATCACACACATACACACACACGTGTATATGGATAAGAGAAAGTTTTAGATCATAATTTACTTATTAAAACCAACGATGACCTGGTTGTCAAGACTTGATAAAAAAACAAATGAATTAACCGGTCTTAGCTATCTTTATTATGTAAGGATAAGTCAATTCGTCTTCACAAGAAATTAGTGGAAAATATTTAACAAGCAAATTCTATTAACTTAAAGACATAAACTTTGAAAGTAAATATTGAAATTTTGGATGAAATCACTAACATAAGTGTAAAAAGCAATGAACATTGGAATAAATTTACGTAAATAATGAAAAGCAGGCACTTCCGAGTTTTCAATTCCGTAAGATCAACAATTGATATGTTGCATTAAAATTTTATAAAAAACAATACTTCAAGATCTTAGATTTTTATTAAAGTGATAACAAAAGAACAGGATTTTAAAATTCGTTCGTTTATAATGTTACCAATTTACCTATATCAAATTGTTACTAGTCTTAATGAGTTAATGATGCAAGGAAACCAGAAACTGATAATCAAACAATCAACTTTATTTATAAGCAAACCATTTAAATCAACCACAACATAATGTTTTATTCAATAATCAAATGTTGAGTATAAAAACCTAATCAAAGCATACCAATTGTCTCACATGACAAGAATAGTACTCCTAAAAACAATCATGAAGGAACTAGCCATTCATGGTACTCATTGAATCTCCAATCTTATCTTGATGATGATTATAGATAATTCGGGATGAATGAGAAGGCTTGGAATCACCAAAAATCAGCTTACAATCTTCAATTTTCATGTATTACAAGCCTTTCTTTGAATTGGGATTGGATGGTTTAAATAAACTTAAAAATCCCTAAAATCTGGAGGTTGTTAGGTTGACCGGCGTATCATGCGTTGCCCCCGACATAGCATACGTTGGGTGTGAAGTTGTACGGAGCTTGTTCACTAGATTCTCTTCAAGATATGTTGACTGATATGGTGGTCAGTTGATGATACGATGGTGCCTGATTGACTTGATTTAACTCTATATTTCGTATAATTACACATCCAGTTCTTTCACTTCATTATTTTGATTCTTTTGCCTTAAATTATTTTCTTTTAAGCTTCAATATCTATGAATCAAAACACAAACAACATCATTTTGTTTCACTATAATCATGATGTAAAATCACGTATTTAAGAATAATAAACCTAAGAATATTGATACGTGATCAAACACAAGTTATTGTATAGTTGTATACAATCTAAAGGTGTATGAACACTTCTTTTTCTATACCAAATTGTCGAAGCTTGACATATTTCTTTTGGTCCTTAATCATGTTAATACCAATGCTGCAACACGCATAACAAGATTTGCAAACACATCAAATTTAAATTTAGAGAAAAATTGAAATATCCCAAATAGGGTCAGGATCATTTGAATAACTCACAAATATCGTCAAAACTAAAGAACTTCTATTAACACATAACTTATTTTTTGTTTAATAAGAAAATGATTAAAATAACATTTAATCGTCTTTCTTAAATTCAAAAAGAAAATAATAAGGAAAATCATTTTATATATGTGTAAGTTACATGTAAGTAAATACATCAACATATGTATAACTAAACAAAAAAAAAATTTAAAAACAAATGTAAACATTACCTTGTTGGTTTTTTATGTTAGAGCATTCACATTAGCTTCCTTATCTCCATCCCCATATTTACATTAACATTATTTTTTACTCTCTTTTTTAATTAAATAATAAATTTTTTATATCTTTATCATTATCTGTTCTCTCTCTTTTACATACAATCACTTTTAAAAATACTAAAAAATTTATAAGGGTTGTACCGTATTACTCCAAATAGGAGAAATCACGGTACAATTCCCGTAATTTATCTCTCATTTTTACTCACAAACCACTCACAACCAGTCTCATAATATAAAACACACGCTCATATCAAAATACAAAAACTACCGTAAATGCTCTAAACTTCCATGTTTCATAGGTTTTAATATATGTACATAAACATACACAAATATGTATTAAAAATATAAATTCTATATAATACAATCTATTAGTATACTTTAAAAGAGAAGTGGGGGAATAGTGTCAGCTGCGTGAGAGCTGGCCATTGGTTTTTTTTTAATGAAATGTCAAACTGAAAAAAGAGTTATATAATGTTGTCTTAGATATTTCTTACCAAATACTCATTTGGTTTGGTGGTAAGTTGGAGGTGATTTAACCGGATGGACAAGGGTTCGAATTAATATTAATTCTTTGTAGTTTTTAATATCTTTATGAATTTATGAGTTCTGAAATAATATACACATAAAAAATGTGTATCTGATTCGGGCCGGAGTTCGGTCAGTCCGATCGGGTGACCTAATTATAGAACCAGCATTCAAACCACAAGCTTCCGTAATTCAACGGTTCATCCCCAAACCTAAATTCATTACAAGGTGCTATTTCGTCCTCTTCGTCTTTGTTCTATCATCTTTGATCGTTTTTTATAATTGAACTTCAATTCGATTCCTCTGTTTTTATGAGTTTGTTGCCAAATCAGAAGCAATTTGAGGTAATTTAGGTAATTAAATACGCGAAATCGATACTTGCTATGTGTTAATCAGCTTCGAGAAAGGATGATTCACCAGTTTATGCCCTTTGTACAGATCCCCTATGTTTTCATTGAAATTGTGTAAACTAGTCATCATTTAGCCCAAATTAGGTTATTGCTGAGATAGGGGTAAATTATCTTGAAGAAAGTGAATTATGAACTTGTGGTTTTAGATTTGCAGTACATTAACTTAAGGTGTTCTTTTGGTGCAGTTTTGTTAAGGAGTTTAACTTTAATAGGAATCAATGGATGACATTGTAGATGCTATGAACAATGCTTATCAGGAATTCGTGCTTGCGGTGGCTAACACTCTTGAAGCCAAGGAGGCCTCCGGTGGCCAGGTTACTGCGGCCACTGATGCCGCCTTGGAGAATTTGAAACAAAGTAGGGAATTGTTTCGGGTGGCTTGTGATCAGGCTGAGGAGTTTGTAGAGTCTGTGAAACTGAGAATTGGGTCTGAGTGTTTGGTGGATGAAGCCACGGGGTCGGTGGCTGGGAAGCCTGGTCAACCGGTCACACCAGGCCTGCCTCCAATTAGTGCTGTGCGGTTGGAACAAATGAGTAAAGCGGTTCGTTGGCTGGTAATTGAGCTTCAACAAGGTTCAGGATCTGCAGGAAACTTGTCAATGCCCCAACACTCTTCTGCGCCTTTTGATGCTCGGTTTCATGAGGATTCAACCCAATAGGTACTTTAATAAATGCTCAATGTATTTATCAGCTGATAATACCAAGAATTGTTATGTTTTCAAAATGGATGATTGGATGCCTCTTAAAATGTCTGTTCTTGAACATGTTTCTGTTTTCTTAACTATAGAAAAGTGAATTGGCACACATATCTACGGTTACTAGTTGTAATTTAGTTTAGTTTAATTAGTTATTAGCTTTTAGTTTGGTGTAGTTAACTTGTAACTGTTGTATTTTAAAGTAAACTAACAAGAGGTCATAGGAGAGTTTGAGGTCAAGAAAGATTGACTTTTGAGAATTGAGAGTTAGTGAAGACAGACTTGTGTAGGTAAACCTGAAGAACTTTTAAAAACTGGGTGTTTGTTCACAAAACCTTAGTAGAATGATAATATAAATATTTGAATGAATGATTAATAGGAGGTCGTATACATTATATATACACTTTGGCTGGTTTTCACCAATTTGCTTTTTTCCTTTTATCTAAACTTTTAAATTTATTAAGTTGGCCCGCTAGAGATCAAACGGTATACAGTCTTTAAACATATACTGCTGCAGCCACTTAAACCCATTACAACAGATCAAGGAGTGCCAAATTAATTGTATACAGACAGCTAAAATATCCTCTGAAGCAACTGATTACGCAGTCTCATAGACCAGTGGACCCAAGAACCAACAGAAATGGACCATAACAGAAATAGATAACAAGTTGTATCAGCACAAAAACTCTACACAACCGGTGAGGCCATGACCCATATCAGCAGCCCTGAATACAGCTTTATAACCCTTTAACAACCCGTATGACCAGTAATAGAAACTAATAGCGGCCACAACAGCTGTTTTTGCTTCTTCATCAACATTAGTGTGTTAGGTTTGATCATATTTGGATATGTGAGAGCCGGGACAATGCTCAATGCCTCAATGTACTTATTCTTCTAGGTTACGAATTATTTCCAATCATAATTTGCTACATAACAATGTAAGCATTTCGTTAAAATTATTAAGATCACCTTTTAAGAGTGAAATATTATCGTCATGTCATGTGATGTACATCTGGTGGATGGGTGCAAATAGACATTTCCTAGGGTAACCTAAATTCTCTTTGCATATTCAGACTTCACTTTTCACATTATTCACCAACCGAGAATTAATTATTAATTATATATTTATATACGCCTCGAAGGTCCTAAAGGCGCACGTTTAAATCCTACTCTATGAAGATTTATTATAACATGCTCATCTCCAAGTTATCCTCACCGTTCATCGAGCCCATGAATCACCATTGCTCATGTACCCAATCATTTCATTATGCTCAATATTGATATCCAATTGATTTCATTTACTTTAAGAACTATGATGATACACCCGTAAGTGGGCTAGACTCCAAATGAACTAATAAGAAGAAGTAGTGCAAAACAAAACTGGCAATACAAAATATAAGTAAACAATATGAGTGATAATATTTTTGTGCTCCATTCTAAACAACAAAGCCATTTAAATAAGCAAAAGGGAAACGTGAATGCATGCATATAACTGCTAGATCATGGGTATTAACTACCCCACTACCCTAATTATTAAATAAATATTAAAACAACACTTGAAGGGAAACGTGCAGCCTATAATGCAGGAATGAAGACGTGGAGCTATTGGGTGGATCATGGGTTGAAGGGTTAGGGTGGATAGTCCGTATCAATACCCACCTCTTTAAAACGGGTCGTGTCCTCACGGCCCACGGTTGGAGAATTCACACTGAGCCAAGGGGGGTCGATTGGCGGTTCAAACAACAAAAAATGTGGGGTTTTGCAACGATAACCCAGCTGGAACTTGTCGTCACAATGAAAGCAAATTCCGGCAGCTTTCTTGGCTTGCATTTCAGCTTGAGTGAGGCGCTTCAAGGGAGGAAAAACAGGCTGTGACAGAGATGGGGCAGGCACACTTGGTTCCCCTGTAGGAGCAAGGAGCCCGACGTGAAGCTTGTCTTCTATTAAACGAGCCAACCCATACGTTTGACGTAACGTTTGAGGATGAAGGATGACGAGTTCACTTTGAATGTCCGGTTTAAGACCGGAGATGAAGCAATTCTTAAGTGTCTTAGGTGATAAACCAATAACCAGGTTGGCCGTGGTATGGGTTTGGGCATCAATTTTAGAGTTAAGGGTTGGGGTTGCTTTGAGGAGGGTTGTGACATGAGTCGCATGTTGGCTAGCAGCAGCCGTCGATCAATTGAGCGAGTTGATCCGAGATAGATGGAGAAAGGTCATCGGTGGAGGTGGAGGAGGGATCCTTACGCAGAGGCATGGTGGAGATGAGCACTCTCAAAGAAAGACCCAAATGATACACCCGTAAGTGGGCTAGACTCCAAATGAACTAATAAGGAAGAAGTAGTGCAAAACAAAACTTGCAATGCAAAATATAAGTAAACAATATGAGTGATAATATTATTGTGCTCCATTATAAACAACAAAGCCATTTAAATAGCCAAGAGGGAAACGTGAATGCATGCATATAACTACTAGATCATGGGTATTAACTACCCCATTACCCTAATTATTAAATAAATATTAAAAACAACACTTGAAGGAAAACATGCAGCCTATAATGCAGGAATGAAGACATGGAGCTATTTGGTGGATCATGGGTTGAAGGGTTAGCGTGGATAGTTCGTATCTTTCTGTTTGGTATAGGGTAATGGAATGGATGAAGGAATTGAATGAATTAGGGAATGGACTTGATGAAAGAATGAAATGAATCATTACATTCCATTGTCATGTTTGGTTACCCTTTATGAATAAATTAATCATTACTTTGTGTTGTTTGTTGGGTATGGAAAAAACGAATCAATGAAATGTAAAAATTGTTATGATGGTGATGGCGAGCGGTGGTAGTGGCTAGTGGTGGTCTAAGCAGTTAAATCGGTTAAATATCGGATATCGGTCACTGACCGATATTTGATATATCGGTTCTCGCGGTGATATATCGGTAAGATATCGGTAATTGCATAGAACACTAAAACCCATATAATATTAATAATAAAATACTAAGATAGTCAAGTAAATAGTTAAAATACTCAAAAACTAAAAGTCAATAGTTACAATAATCTCAGTCCATCATTCTATCGTCAAGTGCAATAACAGCTTCTCTAAAATCTCAGTCCATCAGTCCAAAATCAAAATCCAAATAACATTACAATAATCAAAATCCAAAATCAAACTCTAGAACTTCTTCTTTATTGCAATAATCCAATCAAATAACACCTAAAAGCAAAGAAATAAGCGAAATCAGACCCACCCGAGTGCCACCTGAGCTTGTTCACCAATCACTCACCGAAATCAGACCCACCCTAGCGAGCCCAACGATAAATCAGTGATATGGCCGATATTTAGAGGCCAAAATATCGGCGATATATCGGTCATATCGGCCGATATTATCGCTACCGATATAATGGCCAATTTTTTGGACCGATATATGTGTCGGGGACCGATAACCGATATATCGGTGATATATCACCGATATATCGGCCGATTTAACTGCATAGGTGGTGGTTTCCGGTGGCACTGGTGACCCGAGGGTGGTTTCCGGCGGAAGTGGTGACCCGAGGGTGGTATCTGGCGGCGGCGGTGGCCGACAGTGGTGGTATATGGCGGCGGTGGTTT
>BJCN01308356.1:0-10692 GCA_018326445.1 Flaveria brownii
TATATATATATATATATATATATATATATATATATATATATATATATATATATATATATATATATATATATATATATATATATATATATATATATATATATGAGAGAGCGCTTAAATGAGAACTCATTTTTATGTGACAATTTTAAAAACTAATGTTAGCCACTAGTTTTCAATGGTAAAATGGTAGTTAACGAAAATATAATATAAAAATTATAAAATAAAAAAATAACATAAAAATAAAAAATAAATAAAAACACAAAAATGTTATCCTCAGATCCCACTTTCATAAAAAAATAGTATAAAAAACATTAAAAACTCATTTTTTTACAAAATTTATTTGTAAACCAGATTTACACATGTATAAATAACGGTTGGATGATTTAAAAAAAATATTTGGTACATATTGTAAACATAAAATATATTGAAATCAATGGTTAATTTTTGAAAAAATAACATCATAAAAAAAGTTATGAAACTTTTAGAAAAAATTAAAAATAAAATTTGTCTTGCATGTGACTTAAATGTGTAGCTAATATTTGTTCTTAAAATTATCTCAAAAAATGTTATATGTGTAGCTAATATATTGATAAAATCCCAATAATATACAAAAACGAGAGTAAATTATTTTTAAAAATATAAATAGAAAAAAGAAGCAAAATTAGGTAGGATTACCGTTAACAGAAGTTGCGGGATCAATATCAGGATTTGGTGCGTAAAGTCGAGTAAAAGTGATTCCGAGAAATGGGGACATAAACCCATATCGCATCATATTTCTTTTCGGTAATTATTTCTATTTCTTTTCAATTATTATTATTTTTTTATTTTTCTAAGAATTGGAAATATCAAAATCATATATTTTTAAACACCGATCATAATTGGCTGATGATTTGTCTACCAAGGTTCAATTATATCTCTTTTCTAACACTATTTTCTAGATATTTTGTGAATATAATGTGAAGAAATAAAGTGCATACGTTAAAATTATAAAAATATCTTGTTCATGAGTTTTCTTAAAAGATAGATTGTAAAGATTTCATTAAATAATACAAACTTTTTTCTTATTTATATAATAAAAATTTTTTAAATACAAAGTCTTTAAAAACTAGAAAATGTACGAATAATTAAGATGTTTATACGTGTCTTTTTTATCAAGATTTGGTTAAGGGAAAATTTGAAAATGTTCACACTCTCAAGTTTCAACATTTAAAATACTTATAGTGTTGATATAAAGAAAACAAAAAAAAATCGTATTTTTAGCTCATTGTTTAATTCCGTCAGGTCATTATGTAATTCCGTCAGGTCATTGTGTAATCTTCTGAACTAATGAGGATTACATGATTACCTAATCAAGATTACATATGAACTGAATTGCGTAAAAAATTACATTTTCAATATTCTATTACTTTAGAAATTATTATTTTAGAAAAATACAATAGAAAACACAATAATGCGCATTAGACAAAACGATTATACCAATATTATCCAATAACCTATGTTATATAATGTTCTCATGAATATTTCAAAATAAGCTGAAATAACATGAAAAGATTTGCTTTTATATATCAATATTATACCCGTTTAAAGATAAAAATCACTTGTTTTTATACCTTTTAAAAAATAATATTGTATGTTTTCAAAGAAAATAAAAGAACTTGAAAATGTGACTAGGACTAAACCTTTAATTTATCATTTGAAATATACATTATTTATCATTATATCATTAGATTTTCTTTGCTCCTATGATCTAAAATCTGAAAATTAATACTTATTCACTTCTTTCTTATATTCTCTTAGGAATAACTCTACTCATATAATAAAACTAAAGAAAATACTTTATAACTTTTTTAAGTCTCTATTTACCCGACACATTTCTTATAGATGTTAAATGCCTATTAACTCAATTGTCTATTTTTTTATGTTGGGTCTGGCATAGAACTGATCAAAAAACTCGTGGCTCGTAGCTCTCTTGAAGCTCTCTTGAAAATAGCTAGCTCAAAGTCGGCTCGGTTTGTAGATGAGTTGAGCCCAAGCTAGGGTCAACTCTACTTGTCACTCGTTTGTTAGCTGGCTTATTAGCTCACTCGTTGTCTCGTTTAAATTAAAATAAAAATTATAAACCAAATGTATTTCATATTTTTAAATAGAAGAAAAACGTATGGTTAGTTTGATATTTTTTAAATAAAAAAAAACTTAGTATAAAAATAAAGATTATCACAGTTTGTGAAAAATCGATCTCGTATTATTGTTTTAACGAGTTAGATAAACAAATATTTTATTTGATTTTTATACGCATGAATATATTTGTAAAAAGTTATATAATAATTTTTTAAAATAAACAAGTTGGCTCGCAAGCAGGCTCGCCGTGACTTGTATATAAACAAGCCGAGCTGAGCCCGGGCTCACATTTTGAGTTCGATAAGATAAACGAGCCAGCTCGGCTCGGGTTTTAAACGAACCGATCCTTAGCTCACCATGCCCGACTTGACTCGGCTTGTTTACGCCCTAGTTTGGTAACATTTTTTTATAAAAAATTATACAATTAGAAAATACGATGTTTGCGTAAGGAAGAAAAACCTATTGACATAAATCTCTGACATAATATGTTCGTCAAATATTTTATTTGGACGATAAAACAAAATTCTTATATGTTAGGAAGGATCTATTAAAGGGGATATTTTTAGAATGAAAACCCAACGTTTAATTGTTAATTTTGTGACTAATGGTGATTTTAATTAAATTTGACCACAAATGACAATTTAATGATAACTGATCAAATTGGCTAAACATATTTCATATGATCAAACTCATAAACGTGTTTAAATCTTGAATTTCTAAAACTTATTTTTGGGGATTTTGAAATTCAGTTTGAAATTGAACAAAATAAACTCAAATCCGTTCTTTGGTTTCTAGCAATGGCCAAATGAATAGGGATATCTGCTTTTGGTTGCTTAGAGTTTATCGGTCATGAAAAATGTATGATTAGTCACTAATTCAAATAATCATATATATATTCAAAATTAGCATACTTATTAAAATTAAGATTGTTAGGTATTCAACTACCATTGGGCAAGAAATAATTGAATTTGGAAGATAAACTTGTTCAGGTGAGTGTTAGGAATCAAGCGGGCAGTGGAACCAACACACGAACATGCACAAACGATTATTACGCAGAAAACAGAAAATATACGACACAAGGATTTAACGTGGTTCGGTCGGTGTAACCTACGTCCACGGGCTGCAACTAGGGTTTTCTTTCTTTGCTCAATACAAAGATTACAAATACATGACATTGATATATATAGAGACTAATTAGGGTTAGCAACTTAATGAACAAGAAAACTAAACATGGGTCCAAGCCAAGCCCAAAGCCTTCACAAACCCAACAATCTCCCACTTGAAAGTTTTGCGATAAATTCTGGCCTTCCACTCAAGTACAAAGCAACCCAGTCGTCTAGTAATTTCAGTAATCTTCAAACAAGTCTTTCAAGCCTCCAAAGAACAAGCTAAGACTTCATCATATCTCCTAGTTGCAGCGACCCCTCATCATCAAGTACCCAAAGGGTCAGTTGAAGCTCCCCTGAGCTCCAACTCAGTCGTGGCTAGTCCCGTCAACGACTCATCCTCCATCTTAACCGGTTTGAACATTCCACCGGATTCAAAGATACACCAAGGATCATCATCACTCTTCAAATTCAGCAAACAATCACCAGGATAGAATTTTTCAGTCGTAGTCTTTAAAACCCAACGGGTCTTTTTAACTGTACCCGTAACACGTCCCATGCTCCCACTGGCACCGAATCCCCTGAATGATTTACACTTGCGAACTCGTTCACCTAACATCCATGCTCCAAACTTCACGTTTGCAAAATGAACTCTCTTAGCACCAGATTCAGCAAACCGGATATTATTGTGCTTAACAGGGATAGCCATACATCCCTCAGCAGGTACCTCAACCATATATAATGACCCACGCTTCATACCACGAGCAATTACCAGATTACCATTGATCACCTTCCATTTACCACCACCAAACTTCACTTCCAGTCATTGTTCATCCAGTTGACCAACTGAAATCAGTTTCTTCTTCAGCCCCGGAATCACCCTGACATTCTTCAGGTTCCATGTAGTACCCAATGAAGTAACCAGATCAATATCACATATGCCCGTTACCTTAAGTATCTCATCATTAGCTAATCGTACCTTTTCAAAATCATCATATTTCAGATTCACCATCGTTTCCTCGTTGTCCATGGTGTGAAATGAAGCCCCTGAATCCATGACCCAAGAGTCCACACTGTTTTCCACACTGAGTATCAATGCGTCATCATCAGAAACATCCCCAGCAGCAGTGTTTAATTCTTTCTTATTCAGACATTGACTCTTAACATGTTCCACCTCATTACAACTCCAACACTTCACATTCTTCCTAGGTTTAGATGAATTTTTCCCCGACTACTACTGTTCCTGTTATTACCCCGATCCCTGCCAACATTTAGTAGTTCACTATTATATGATTCACCCGAGTTCCTTCTTCTGACTTCTTCACCCATAATTAGATCTCGAATACCATTAAGCGTGAAACCCTTAGTCCATACAGAACTTGAAATTGTAGTCACAGTTCCAGACCAACTATCAGGCAGAGACGACAACAATAGTAAAGCCTGAACTTCATCATTAAACTTAATTCCAACATATACAACTCTTGTTAAGATTGAATTTAGATTGTTAATGTGAGCAATCACTGAGCTTCCTTTTTTCATCCTTGTGTTCACCAGCTCCCGAATCAAGAACACCTTATTCGCCACAGACGGTTTCTCATACATATTTGACAGAGCAGTCATCATACCACGAGCCGTGGTTTCCTTAATGACATTAAAAGCAACATTTTTTGTCAAAGCCAATGTAATAACCGCACGAGCCTTCTTGTCCTTTGATTCCCAATCAGCTTGTTCTATTTTTAGAGGTTTTTCTTCAAGTACCATATCCAAGTCCTTTTGACATAACAATGCTTCTACTTGCATTTTCCACCAACTAAAATTAGAATCGTTAAATTTCTCGATCACAACCTTCTCGTCTTCAGCCATCTCAAACAACAAACAAGAAGCAAATCAAAACAGTGAACAGACACAGCAGTGGCACGGGCCTGAACTTGACGACTGTTCTACTGAACACTGTCAATGGCCGATTTGCTCCTACAAAAAACCTTTGCAGACAAATCTAAACCCCAATATACTTTTCTTTCACTAAACACGGTTCCTCAAACAGTTGATAATAATCCGTAAAAAAAAGAAACTTAAAAACATAAAACCCTAACCTTTACCTCTAAAAGTTCTTTACCAAACCCTAACTGACGGCTCAAAGGATTTCAACCTGGTACTCAATCGTGATCAAACCGGCCTCCTCCTTAAAAAAAAAAAGGAAACACCTACTAGTTCCTTTTTCTCTCTAGATCGTAAAAAAAAGAATAAAGCTTTTTCTCTTGTCTTCTTGTGATTAAATGGCTAAAAGGAGTTATGTCACCCGTGGCTAGCTTCAAAAAAAAAAAGATTATCCTTTGTTTCACGCAAACCCCCAAGAAAAAAACAAAGAACTTGATATTATTTTCTTTTCTTGTCAAAGGTGAACAACAAAAAAAGGGCAATCGAATACGGGCAATCGAACCTTTTTGTGAATCGTTTATCAGTGCAACACCCTGTGTTCAACGAACGAGCCAAAGCTCTGATACCACTTGTTTAAGGAATCAAGCGGCGTAGCGGAACCAACACACGAACATGCACAAACGATTATTACGCAGAAAACAGAAAATATACGACACAAGGATTTAACATGGTTCGGTCGGTGTGACCTACGTCCACGGCTGCAACTAGGGTTTTCTTTCTTTGCTCAGTACAAAGATTACAAATACATGACATGGGTATATATAGAGACTAATTAGTATTAACAACTTAATGAACAAGAAAACTAAACATGGACCCAAACCCAAAACCTTTACAAACCAAGTGAGCATATCGAGTTTTAAAACAAAGCATACGCTCAAAATGTCCCATTTAAACTAAGGGTAACAGTATCTCAATTGCTCAATTTGTATAGTGCTTATTATGTCTTGGAAGGGTATGAAAAGTTGTATTTTGATTTTAGCCTAGCAAGATAAGGTTGAGATAAATTATTTGATTATCGATTACAAGAAGTTACTTCAATAAAGTTGAATAGGGAGAATCGACTCACGGTAATGGAAACTTACTTCCATATGTCTATGTTGGCATCATTGAATCCTTTGTTACGAGGACTTGATTTCGACTTACTGGTTAGTAAACTTTATATGTGTCGGGAAAGATGGTTTTTACAAGGAAAATTGACGTGGTAGTTGGTAGGTTAACGCGCCGCACTATCACACATAATTGCCTTACTAATCTTATATTTGATGTTTTGATGAATTTTGATCATGCTATGCTTCGATATATGAAAGAACAACAAACTAGATTATTAATTGAATATGGTCCAATTCCGAATGATATAGGCACACGGCCTTGTTTGTTTTGTTAAAATAATGATATCTACCTTTAAACTAAAATTATAGAATTTTAAATGGGAAAAACATATTGTTATGTTGACTTGAAGGATGGTGGAATTGGGCCATGATCACAAAGGCAGCCTTTTGGTTTGCTTTCAAATCACAATTAATTGCCGTAAGCTTAAGGGAAACTTAAAAGAGTTTTAAGTCGACCAGCGTCCATTGTTGGCCTAAAACGACTTTCAAAAACTGTTTAAGTTTTTATACTTAAAAGTTCTATTTCATTTTAATAAATTTTGTTATTTTTTATAAGGGTAAACACACACACACACCTTACAATCTAACCTTAAAATTCACCTATTACCCACCTTGTGAGACTTGAACCTACACCACTTTGATAATACAAGTTTAAAAGCTAGTTATCTTTCATGAAACAAAAGCATAAATTTAAAGCTAAATTAGTATTACTGTGATATGCTAAATTTGATTGATGAAAGTAAAATAGGCATCATAGGAGAGCTAGTGAGATCCTCGACCGTCAAGCAAAGTTGTTCTTTTAAGCCTGTTTTCGTGTCCCCGACCTACAAACTCACAGCCAGCTTTTGCAAGAAGAAACCAAAACAAAGGAAAACAAGCTCTTAAACTTGTTATCCACGATTCTTAGTGTCGTCTTAAATCAAGATGATTGATCAACAATAAGTATCCAAGAAATCAGCGATACACAAAGTTCAAAGATTGCTGTTCAAGAACATATTCTCACCATCTACAAAAATAGCAAATGCATCGATACAAGTCAATTTAAAACAAAAATAACTAGCATTTTGGTCTAAGAAAAGGCTACGACGTAAAATTTTACACATAGCGAGTACTTTCTTCCACACATGAAAATCCCACTTGCAGAACGAATCCAAAATCAAATTGGGGAAATCACGATATTCTTCCTTACCTTTTTATTTTTGTTCTCCACCACATAAGATACTTGATTTCCTTGGTCTATTTGATGTATTGAGAGACCCATTTGAAACCATCACCATAACCCATTTTGCGTACGATGCTGCACATAAATACCTCTAGGGGACGGACACTTGAATCTTGAAGATTTACCTTTCCTTTGCCGGTGGTGACACCTGTCAGTCCAAGATGGTAACGCAGTTCATCCTCTGAGGCTGCATAAGGTATGTCGATCTTGTTTCCTAAAATCAAAAAGGGGACTGCAGACAGGTTCTCATCAGAAAGAAGGGCGTCTAGTTCCTTTTTTGATTCTGCAAAACGTTCTTTGTCATATGCGTCTACTAGATACACCACTGCGTCAACCTGGAATGCATGCGTCTCAAATGTTTATAATGTCATTGGAACCATTACAAAATAATATGGAAAACCCAGAAACAAATTATACATGAGCATATTGTTACCCCTAGTAGGCCTTTAAAGACTTGCTACTGGTGAATGAAATGAAAACAAATACTCTTGTTCCACATGTCCCTTCGCATTATTTGTGAATTGGTCAGGATGACAAGAAAAAGATGAACATATTGTTCATTTAGACCATTGTATAACCAACAAGGGTAACAACTTTTTAAAAACACATTTGGGTCACTCCCCCACCTAGTAGCCGACACTTGGCACACTCATAGTCATGTTCTCGTTTTTGAGTTTTTGTTTCTTTAATTTAAAAAAGGTAACTACACTCTTTCCATTTTGCTAATTAATTTTTTTATTACAAAGATTTAACATCTTAAGTTTCATTTTTTTTATTTATATTCAAGCAGATCCAAGTATTATGTCTTGTTTGCTACTATAAGTCTACAACTAACATTCGACTGTTCAATAACAATCAAAAGTCTTCCAACTCTTTTTTGAAATGCTAATGTTCATTAAATCTTCTACGAATGCTCATCAAAACTTTTTCACCACCAACATCCAATCACCACCCAGCACCACAGAATCAACAATGTGAATTACATAAGATTAACAATGTGTAAATGTGGACAAAACCATCAAATTCAACAAAACTAAATTCTGTGAACCTTTTTTGGATTAGACGCCGCCGCTAACAACGTCTAACACAAGATGATATGAAACCTTATATTTTCATAAAGCGGTACTAATAAAACCCTTTTTCCATACCTAAATATGTCAGAACACAATAATAAACCCTAAATGGCTAAGTCAGATATAAATACAAAAAATTTAAACCTTATATCATATCTTAAAAAATCAGTCAATAAACCCAAATGAGATCTAAAAGCACATAATATTAGCCTTGGCGAGGATTTAAAGAGTACAGTAACCTAAACACATTCTGTAACTGTCATAGTGACCCTTACAACAGGTTACATGAGTGCAGTAACCCAAATGAATAAAGAGAAGTACTGAAGTACATTAACCAAAATGAACATTTGAGAGCAGTAACAAAAATTAACATTTTAAAAAAGTGAAAAAACTAGCAGTCATTAACCATCTTTTTTTGGTCTGATTATAGAGTTATATTTGCAAAAACATGTATGCAAATGCAGATCTGTATACTCAAATTTAAATCTCCAAATCATGGCATCCACTTATAACATACTCATATGCTTTAAATATACTCACAAGTTTCAGAAAAAGGTTAAACTTTCAATTTTCACATTTAGGCATGTGACTGATACATATCTGGTGGATCCAGTGGGTCGGTTAAACCCGGCTGAACCCGTGAAAAAGACCCACTTACCTGATTAAGGACCTGGTCAACAGCAGCATGGGTTTAGTGGCTGAGTAGGTCAGTAATTTCCCTTATTTTTCTGCATTAATTCTGCCTTAGTAGCTTATTTATGTTAGGAGATTGATGTTCTTAAGTAGATTAGATATTACAAGTTTTTGTTTATGTAATTGGAGATTTTGCCCATCTCGAATCAAGCCGACTATCTATCTATTTCAGTGATTTCTGCTTCTGTTGTTCCAGTTTTGCAGGTTCTATCATTTGGTTCCATTACCGCAAAACCCTTGAAGCAACAATTGTGCCGACCCGGAGCAATGTTGAAGGCAGTGTTCCCACCCTGATCCAATCGCTGCACAATTAGCACCACTTGTAGCCCGTCTTGAGTCATTCGAGTCCCTCAAGGATGATGTGGCTGCCCTCAAGTCACGGGAGGCAAATCCAGTGGAAGCTCCGACAGGTATGAAGGAGACTTCCCAGAGAAGCAATCACTACCACCATCTCTCCACCAAGATCGTCTTCCCCTCCTTCAGCGATGATGATTCACGGGGATGGATTCTAAAAGCTGAAAAATATTATTCAATATTATGATATTGCAGAAAATGACAAGGTCGATGTGGCCCCTATGCATCTTGAAGGGGAGGCTTTGGGCCTATACTCGTGCTAATCTACCAACCAGTCGATAGCTTATTGGGAACACATCATCTATGCCATGCAAAAAAATTTTGGTCCGGCTAAATTTCGGAATCCGGACGGGTTTCTTTGCAACAACAAACAAACAGGTAGTGTTCAAGAATACCACCAGGAGTTTGCTAAGAGATCTGTGCGAGTGTCCGATTGGTCAGATCATTGCCTGCTGGGTGTGTTTTTATACGGCATTAAGGACGAGTCAAAACCTGATGTCCGTATCCATAAGCCTCATACAGTCTACAAAGCAATGAGTCTTGCCATGGAGAATGAAACAAAGCTCAGGCAGTCATAAACACTTTAAGATAATTAACGAGTGACATTTTTTATATTTCTAACTTGTACTATTCAATTTAATAGTTTAAAAAATCTTTTTTTTTAATTCTGTTTTCATTCATATTCACTTTGGCTTCTTTGTTTTAGAAACTAGAACTATATAACTGATTTAAGTTTTTACCGGAAGTTGAACTGAAATCGATCCGAGCTCAAATATTTAAATTCAAACAGGATTTGATTTTGAATTTAAATCAGATTCAATCATTCAAGTTACGCTGAAAAAAATCCAAACCTGATGACCTGAATTGAGACCCAATCATGGTTTTAAAAATCGGTTGAGGCGTGCGCCTCGAGGCGAGGTGACCAAAAACGAATATGAGGCGGCGCCTCAGTGGGTTATTTAGTACGTGCGCCTCGTAGAGCTGAGGCGGTAAGAAAACCTGCGCCTCAGGTGGTTTTAGTGTTTGTTTTCGATGTTTTAGACTCTTTGTGTCATTTTCAAACATTCCATGTCTTTTTAATG
>BJCN01308364.1:0-10587 GCA_018326445.1 Flaveria brownii
ATTATAAAGTAACATGTTTCACCCCAAAGTGTAAAAATATGAAAAAGGGGTATAGAAATACTCACATGATCAATAAAGATGTCAATTAAGAGGGTCTTGTATATAATGCCGAGGATTCTTTAGCGTTCAACCTAAATGGATGTCGCGTTAAGTTATTCATTATAGTGTTAACACTATATGTTGTATGATTTATTGTGTGTGGTAGGCTATGTGCTGTATGAGTTATTGTATGATGTCTTGCTATCGTTATGACTTTTTGTATACTGTATGCTATGTGCTGCATGATTTATTGTATGATTTATATGATCTATGATTTATTGTATTGTTGTCTGGCTTTCAATATGACTTTTGCTATCGAGTCGGGGGTCTCTTTGGAAGCGGTCTCTCTACCTAACAAGATAGAGGAAAGACTCGCCTACACCTACCCTCCCCAGACCCTACTCTTGAGTGGGATAGACTGGGTTTGTTTGTTTGTTTTTGTTTATAAACCACTAAGCCATGATTTTTAAATAGGTACACTTCATTGTTATTTTATTAGCTAAATGAGTAAATAAGGACTTTTGTGATTAACACTAATAATAAAAGTTAAACTTTTATTATCATATAGTCATTATTTATCATTTAACAAAATAGTAATTTTTGTATGATTCGAAGGTTAAGAACAATTCTATTAATTTTAATAAGTGCATATTTTAAATATGTATATATATATATATATTTATATATAAATTTTTCTTCCAAATATATCCCTTAAACTTGATTATATATTTTATAGAAATAAAAGATTTACAAAAATTGACATTTTTAAGATTTCAAGAAGCTAAATTTCTTTACAAATTAAGGTTAATAATAATGTATATTTTATAAAAATTTCTATAATTTTTTTAAGATAAAAGTATTAAAGTTTTTAACCAAATTTCTAAGAGAATTTAAAAGAAAATAAATCTATTTAATTTCTGATGTAAAGTGATTTTTATATAATTAATAATAATATTTAAAATATTTTCTGTATTAAAAAAACTAAAAACACATTAAAAAAGGGGCAGAGGTCGGGTTCGAACCCGTGACCTCTGTTGCATGTGCACAGAGCTTCAACCAGTGGGCTAGAGGCCCAAGTCCGTTATGGATTCCCAATCAAAACTTTAAAAACTTTTAATTAGAGAAACCCCCAAATTCACGTAAACCCTAGATTTGAGATCGATTAAATTGATAATCAAAACGTTGGTGTTAATGAAATTAACCATGGGGCTTTTGTTCCCCATGTAAAAACGAATCAAAATATAGTTTAATTACCTGTTAATTCGATAGAAATCGATGGATACAAGATCGAACACGGGCGCGACTGTGGTGCTCTGGTTCGATACGTTTGAGTTGATTGTAATCGAATTTCTGGCACCAGTAGCTTCTAAAGGTGTTTAAGATCGAAAGCCCTCTGTCAATTTTTGAAAGTAAGTGTACCGAGGTTGGAGTTCAATTGTGTTGTAGGTTCGGAGGTTTCGCGAGTGTTTAGATGAATAAAGAGATGTTTTCAGGTGAAATTAAACACACCATTAGCTTCTAAATGATTTTACGAATGGGTTTACACGTTTAGTTGTATCATTAATACGATTTAAGTGTGAGAACGGTTTTGTTGTTTGATGGGGTTTCGTTTTTGAGTTTGAGTATGTTAAGGGCCGCTTTAAAGCTCAATTATTATGTTTATTATTGTTGGAAATGGTCTCACGAATGTTTTGGTGTATTTTGGCAACACGAAACAAAGTTTAATGGTGGTTTGAGTGTTGGCCGGAGCCGCGACCGGAGATGGCCGGCTCCCGGCCGGAATCGTGGGGAAAGAAGAGGGTGGGGGTTGGGTTTTAGTAAATTGCAATTTGGTCCTTGTGGTTTATGTGTTTATTAAATAGTTTCCAAAACTTAAGTTTTAATTTTAATTAAATTTACGGTTTGGTCCTTGAGGTTTTAAGATGTTATTATTTTATGTACAAAATTATTACTTACAAGTTTTAAAATGTCAAATCATTTTGTTTTAATTAAATTCAAAATTTACCATACTTTTAAGATTATTTTCAATTACAAGTATTATTATTTTATTATTATTACTATATTTTTTACTATTATTATTATTATTATTATCAACATCATTACTACCTTAACCAATATTATTAAAATAAATAATAATGTTAAGTGTCAAATAAGGCCAAGAAAAAAAATAAAGCACATGAGCCCTCCTAATTGTATAAATGACAAAACGAAACCTTATAAGAGATAACGACGACTAACACACGTTAAATAAAAACATGAGAGGTCACATGTACACTGGTTCATAGTTGATTCTTCTGAAGGTAAACTAGCTTCGAAAGAATAAGTTCTTCCGAGGCCAATTATACTTCAGAAGAATCAACTTCTTCCGAAGCTTCTGCAAGTCTTCAGGACTTCATTCTTCAGAAGTCTTTGTCTTGGATCTTCTAATGTTGAACACTTCAGAAGGAAAACTACTTAGTTTCGAAAGACTTAGTTTTCCTTCGAAAGCTCTTCATACTTTAGTCTTTAGAAAATCTTCAGTTTGTCTTCGGAAGAGTGGGTTTGCTTCAGAAGACTTTCTTTAGTTGTACTCAAAATCTTCTAAGTGTAGTTTTGGTTGCACCAACCTCATTTGATCCAACAAATTGCAACCTTAAAACTCAATTTCTTATCAAATCATTTTAGCAAGCTAAATGATAAAAAAGGATCTGATGGAACAACATAGGCTAGTTATTTGTTTACTTCTTTATAAAGAGTAAGTGAGTAATGGTTCAAAGGATTTTAATAGCATTTAATCGAGTTACCTCTTCTTACTCGTTTATCTATCTTGGGTTAGGTCCTATTTCTGTTTAAAAGTTTAAACATTTTTCTGTCTAGTTAAACTCCTGATGGTTAATGGTGGTTCCTGGTGTAGTGTTGTCTGGTTCAACCCATTGAAAACATAGGTTTACTAATCAGAACCCTCTTGTTGTTTCTTCCCTACTGACCCGTCTAATTGACGCCCATTTCAACTCATCTTTTTCTCAACACACATGGTAGCTTTGTGCTCCTAATATGTTGGATCAATGAGTTTATTTATATAGTGAGTTAATTTATATAACTAAGTTTCACTTGTTATAAAAATATCTAAATTATATATCAATGGAACTGTGGAACCATGAATTTGTATTTATTGGCATGGCATGCCATTTTGAGTTTAAGTCTAATTATCTCAGAATTTTATTATATACATGTACTACGACAGCAAGCACTATAAAAAAATAATAACACCAATGAGTAATAATTATTAATAGGTTGAGATTTTAAAACTACTAGTAGGATCAATATGAAATAAATTTGATTTAGAAGTCGAATCTCTCGTTGTAGGTTTGGTGAACACGTCGGTGGAACTTTAAGACATTAAGAGAATTAGACACTTATTGAGGTACGAATGTTCTTTGTTATTTTTATGTGCTTTACTCTAAATCATGCTACTTTTGAAATCACTTTGCTGATCTATGACTATATTATGATCTGCTTTCTTTTGTCGAGCTACTCTGATGTGTAATATTGAGCTATTCTTTTTACCATTGAGAAAAATAGAATTTTATGATATGCTTGTTAATGTGTCGTTTGTGTGCCATTGCTTGATTTTATTCAAATTAGGATCTTTAAGCATGATGAATATATTTGATAATGGTTGGATTATTGTTCACTCATGTGACCGTATGGAGGTACCATAGGCTTGTCGTTGTGGCTACCGATGACTTGATACTATCCGTGACGATGAGATCAGTTCACGGCGTCTCCACTTTGTTTATATGATTATGCTCGTGGGAGAGCTTTCGGATTATTTTGGGAGGCGTATGGATGTATCCTATGATTTTGATGATATGTTTAGTTCACGGTTGAGTTGTATAGTTCCATATACACCTTTCGATTTAGGGGTGCATTGGAGTCGCGACCAGTGTGCCATTGTGATTATGATATATGATATGAGATCTGATACGTTGGCACTGTGGATGTGCTTTTTTGTATATTTGTTTGTAGGCTACTCAGTATTAATAACCCTATCCCTTCATTGCTTCAGCCATTATTCTTTGGTTTATTCTGGTGTAAAGGGTGGTATTCGATGGAGATGTTTTAAACTTAAGATTTTGGTTTCTTTTCTAATTCACCGACATCATGCTTCGATAAATATGATTTTATCTATTGTGATCTACATCCACGCACTGAGCTTGTAGCTCAGCCGCTTTCTTGTTTTTCCATGACAGTTAATCAAGGTTGATCGGGGTTGTGTGATGAGATCTAGTAGAAGTTTGGAACACCTACTTGGAGACTTATTTCTTTTATTTCATAAAACTTGAATTTTTGATTTTATATTTATTTTGGTGGATGTTTTAGACTTTATAAGTTGATGTTTTAATTTAACCTTCGTAATATAAATTCTTTTGGACCTAGAATGTTCTGTTAACATTTGATGTGACCTCTTGTTCCACTTTAGGGCAGGGGTGTTACAGCACCTATCGCAATAGTATAGTTTTACGCAAGAACCGAGTATCGATCCGTGGACACAATGACTCTCAATACTAAATCATTATCACTATTTAACTGATCAATTAAATTTGGATTTGTGAATATTAAAATTAAGTAAAATGATTAGTAAGCTAAACTAACAAAGCAAGGAAGTAAAGATGAAGATACACAATCAATTAAAGATACCACTTGGACTTTGATTCCACTTAGCAATGAATTAACAACTAGCACAAACTCGAGGTGAGATTATTTTCTACACATAATACATGGAAATAGCCTAAACCCACGTCAAGAATATATAGACATATAACCATTCGGAAAGCTAGAATGATAAACACATAATGACCACCTAAAGTTATGCCATAAGGAACTAATGATACAATTAAACTACTACTATTACATAATAATGTTAAAGATGAATTAGACTCCCGTTAGGGTTACCTAATTCCACAAATCTTTGGAAAGTTAACATGATAAACACATGATAACCACCTCAACTTGTGTAAAATAGACAAAACTACAATTACTCATCAACTCATAAACCTCATACCACGATTACAAAATAATTGATAATCAATGATAAGAGAGATTCATAACATACACTATAGTTTTCTCAAACATAAGCATAAGGATGCACATTTGATCAATTTTACTAAACTTTCAACTTTCATTTACCATTCCTAGTCAAATGTTATAAGATTACATATAAAAGATGCAATTATATGCATAAGTCTTGTAAGAACATGAAGTGTTCCAACATAACATGCTTACAACACCCATAAGGTTGAACGTTTCATCAAACTAGAACAAACACACATAATTATTGAAGAATAATCAAGCTTCATCATAGCATCAACATAAATACCACCACGAATCATCTATAAGTTACTAAATCATGCTAGGTTTCGTCTAATCCAAGTGATAATAAGTATTTAGCCTACGAGGCTTAGAAAAAACACACCCAAACTCAAGAACATTAAAGAACTCATAGTAAATCTAGAGAAATTTAAACCAATCTTGAGTGAAATGGAGTGGATGATGTTAGATGCTACTTAAAAGTGTGAAATATTTAATCTTGGCCTTCAAATCTCTCAAAAACTCTTGAAGTAGACCCAAAATCACCTAAAGGGATGAGAGAGGATAGGGTTTGAGTTAATTTGTAAGTTATGTTGAAATGAGGGTGAAATTCGGTTTAAAAACTCGATTCTGCTCCGCACATGGGCATGTGGGATAAGTGAGGGAGTCGTGTAGGCTATAGTTTTTTATAACATAATGCTGCACAACGACATGGCCATGTAGGGGGCCTACATGCCCAAGTCAGGAGCTTTTCTTCACAAACTTCAGTTTTTCTTTAGTTTTTCATTAAAAATCATCAAATGACCACCGAGGATTACAACATTCAAATATAACACAAATAAGTGTATAAATAAATGAATATGTAACAAAAATGATTCAAATGAGGAATAATATGTATTGTTAAAATGTATATTTATTCACTTATCAAACATCCTCACACTTGAACTTTGCTTGTCCTCAAGCAAACTCTAATACAGTAATTTAACAAAATAGTTCCCATTGATAGAAAAAATTGACGAGAAGAAATTTCATTGGTTAAATAAAGATCCAAAATCATGACTAACAGTCAAGAAGAACACATTCATAAGATAAAACCCAGTGTTTTAAACAGTTTGTTCTTCTAAACAAAACTAGTATTATTCAGATGAGCATGTCATGCCTATGATATTTATTTATGCATGAGTGTAAACCCCTTACAAAAATCACTCAACACTCGATTATTTGTATGTATACATGTATAAGTGAATCTCTCAATGCCAATCGATGAGACATACATAGTAATGTTATGACAACCCGAGTTTTTTTTCATGTTAACATCATTTTCTTAACCTAATCTCTATCTGTTACGTTATGATTAATCAAACTATTACATAATAATGATTACTATTATGACTACTAACAATACATAATCAACTTGTAATTACCAACTAAATCCGATTAATTTAAATTGCAATTTAGTGAACTTGGAGGGACCAAACTTGAAATTATTCCAAGCCAAAAACATATAATATAACCGCCTCCTCCCCACATCGATCATCCTCCTAAACACAACCCTAAAATCCACCGTGAGCTTCCCTTTCGTCGCTCCCTTTCGGAAACCGCTGCTACAGTCCCCTCCACCACCAGCAGCCCTCGGTGACCCTTCCCCACCGTACCCGGCAACTCGAAGGCAACTCTACCACCTACAACTGTGAGTCACCCGGTGGCCATCACAAGCTCTACTCGGTACTCCCTCTGATCCGGTCAATCACCGCAGCCGTCAACGACTATCTAATCGTGCGTTCTTTTGCTTCGACGTTCGTATGAGTCCTTGTGTTACAGTTTTGGGATCGGCGGGCTACAGATTATGCGTGTTCTTGTTTACGGGTGTTTTGAGTCGCGATCTTAGGGTTGGTGTTTGTATGGTGCATCCGATTATGTGTGTGCTACTTGCTTTCTGATGCGTTCATGGGGTGGTGCGTGATGGTGATGTGTTGTGCGACTGTGAGTGTGTGACAATGTGTGTTTTTTGGTGTGTGTGGTGTGTATGTTTGGTTGAATTATATGGGTTCTGTGTATTTGTATATATGTATGTGTGTCCTGCAAAAATTGTATGTATATATGTGATCTGTGTGCATACAAGGCACCCAAGTTAATGCAGAATGCACTTGATTGTGTGGGTTCATATTTAATATTTTATGTAAGTGGGATTATTATATATATGTATATTATTATATATATTGTATTATTGAATGTTAATTTGGCATATGTTTATGAGGATGTGTGCATGACAGTAGGCATGCAGAGCCAGTAGAGGTGCACATTGGACCCAATTACCGACCCGACCTGACCTGAAATTGAACCAGGTTTAAATCGGTATTAGTCCAAACCGGTTTCAACCCGGAAAAAACCGGCGGTTTGGGACCGGTTTGGGATTTTTTTTGAGTGAAACCGGTTTGGAAACGGTTTTGATTCAACCCGGTTCAAGAACCGGTCCAAAAAAACGGGTTTGGAACCGGTTCGAGCCATTGGAATTTTTTTTTCAAACGGTCATTTAGCCGTTGGGGGGTGTTTTTGACATTTTTTCAAGTTTTGTTTGATCATTTTGCCCTTATATGATAGTATAAATAGGTAGTTGGTGTAATGGTTTAGTCACAACACTCAAAAGCTAAAAAACGTGCTGAAAAATGCTCCCTCACTTTCTACTTTGTATTCTCTTGAATTTTATATAATAACTTCTGAATCATCCGTTCCAACCGGTGGATCCTCAAGTGTCGCTACCGTTGTAAGAATTCTTCCAACACGAGAAACCAAGAGATTTGGTGTAAATATGACTTATGCGAAATGTTGAATGGTCAAAATAAAGCTCGATTCAAGGCTTGTGGTTCGTTTTTCAAGTCGGATTCAAACTCGACTTTGAGAAACCATATGACCAAATGGTGCAAGTCTTTGAAAAGTACACCAAGTCAAGGTCAAACATCAATCGGAAACGATGCTGATTTATGGAACTTCAGCATAGATATGGTTTGAGATAGAATGACAAAGTTTGTAATTCAAGAAGGGTTACCGTTCGATCACTTCGACAACCCTCGGTTAACAAGATTGATTCGAGAAACTCTTCAACTGCGCTACACTCACATAAGTCGCACCACTCTTAGACGTAATTGTTTAAAACTTTGAAAACAAGCAAAAATGATTTAAATGTTTTATTTGAAAATTTAAAAACCGGTGTGAACTTAACTATCGACGTCTGGTCCGCCTCACACGGTTTACCGGAATCTTACCTTTGCGCCACCGCCCATTGTATAGATCCAAGTTCATGGCAAATGATGAAACGTACGATTGCGTTTGAATTATTTGGGTATCCACATAATGGTGATAATCTATTTCAAATTTTAGACTTTATAATCAAAACATATAAATTAGAAAATAAAATTTTCTCAATGTCATTTGATAACGCCTCGAACAACACATCCGTTGTTGATAAATTAAAAATAAAATATAAACCAGTTTGTGACGACGTATTTTTTCATTCAAGATGTGTTGCACATATTACTAATTTAGTTGTGCAAGATGGTCTTGGCGTTTCTGAAGTTGAAGATTTTAAAACGTTTTTCAAAAATATATTACGTGACATTTTAAAACTAGTAGAAAAAGATATGTTAATTATAGAAAAATGTGTCATGATACAAATTTCATTTGTTTAGGACCAATCTGGGATGTCCCGACTAGATGGAATTCTAATTGAAAAATGTTTAATAGTGCTTTGCGACAAAAAGAAAAGCTTCATGTTTTCATGATGGTCTTGCGATGCGGGGTCGGGTTGTTTCGTTTCCGTTAGAGGGTTCGGAATATATTCAAGAAATAACTCAATTTTTACAGGTTTTTAAAAACGCAACTACAAAATTGTCGGGGGTTTATTATCCAACAAGTTGTCTAACACTTAATCAAGTGTATTTAATGACACATAAATTAAGTGAATTTGAAGAAAGAAACGAAATATTTTCAGTAATGGTGGCGCCGATGAAAGCAAAATTTAAAAAATATTTCACCGAACTACCCCCCATTTTTACGTGTTCCGCCGTACTAGACCCGTGCTTAAATGTTTCGGGGGTAGAAACTTTAATTGATGAGATAACTTATGATTTAGATTTACATGAACAAGATCCATTTTTTGCGGTTAATGCAAAACAACAATTTAATGATCTTAAAAATTGTTTAATGCTTATCTTGAAAAATATGGTATAACATCAAACATCCACCGGTCATCGAACATGGAATCGAGTTCGTCAAGCTCAAGTAGAGACCCGATGCTTAATTTATATAATACTTTGAGGAATGAAAACAATAAACGTTAGAGGGGTAACACCCCTAGTAGCGAACTCAGGAGGTATACCGGAACCGATTTTTTATCTACTATGACTCCCGAGGAATTTCTATCTTTTGATATTCTGACAATGGAAAGGAAAGGAATCACAATTTCCAGTCATAGCCGCTATGGCCTGTGATTTACTAACCGTCCAAGCTTTCAATGTAGCTTCAGAGTCTGCATTTTCTGTTAGTTGCAGGATGTTATCGATAAAAAGAACATGACTAACTCCAATAACGGTAGAGAAATGTATTTTTTTAAAAGACCACTTAGATGCGACCGAACGAAGACAAGATAAATCAAATCTTGAAGAAGAAATGCCAATTGAAGAAGAAATACACGAACAAGAAGTACAAACCGGATGATCGTCCGGTACACCGCTCTCTGAAGAAGAACTCGCTTATGATTTGTCTCAACGCATTGACACACAAACCGAGGAAGACGATTAAATTAAAAAACTTTGTATTCGCAACATGTATATTTTGTTTTGTTTATTTTATTTTTAATGTAATTTTTAATGTTTATTCTTCGCAACGATTTAAGTGTTTAGTTTTAAGTTTATTTTTAATGTAATTTTTTAAAAAAACCACTCAATAAAAATGTATTTGTAGTTGATTAAATTAATCTACTTTATTATTGTTTTAATTAATCTACTTTATTATTGTTTTAATAAATCTATTCTACTAAATTTTATTTAAATTGTATAATTTAAATATTATTTATTCAAATTAAAAAAAACGGGTTTTCAAAACCCGTTCTTGGACCCGACCCGGTTTGCTTTGGACCCGCACCGGTTCTTACCGGATTGGGTTTTCCTCATCCAAAACCGGTTCCAACCCGACCCGGTTTTTGGTCAAAAACCGGTTTGTAAAGTGTTGACTTGGAACCAGTCCGGTTCAGACCCGAACCGGTTCCTTGAAAAAAAAAACGGTTTGTGCACCTCTATGCAGAGGTGCTATCCATTATGAACATATGTAAATTATGTGTGAGATTTAGGATCTATGTATGTGGGTTCGTATGTATATGGAGCGTTTAATATGTTCTATAATATGTGTATTATCTATATCAGGTGTAGGTGAGAGAGTAACATATATTACTTGGGTCGTGCCAGTAAACGTGTGATAACAAAT
>BJCN01308369.1:9347-25286 GCA_018326445.1 Flaveria brownii
TCATGAGAACAATAGGTAAAACAAATCATTAATGTACTTGTTCATAATTTATATTTCTTATATCTACAACAATATAGAGTATGATTGGATGTTAGGATGATCCTTTAAACTAAAATAAAATAAAAGAAATTAAAACAATATAGAAATGCATAATATAAAATCAATATAAGATTATTAAAGCGATATAAGATTAGCTTAGCATTAGAAAATTCTTGAAATTACTTGTAATAGAAAATTCTTGAAATTGATCAAAACTAAAGGATGAAAAAAAATGTTTCTGAGTGAGATTTTAGAGAATAAGCAAATAAAAAGAGAGGCTTAAAGCTTGCTTTAATAATTGAGATTAGGATGGGGTTATGAATGGTATAAGTACTGAGTTACAAATCTTTTAGAAAAAAGTTATGATTGGAATTTGAAATAAATATAAACTTAAATAAAATAAAAAAATAATTACAATTTAAACTTTAAATTTATTAAAACCCTAATTTTAGTTCAATCAACCTATTTTCTTATAAAATCTTTATAGACTTTATAAATCTCACAAAAACTTTATAATTTGATTATTTATTTTAATTGAATATTTTAAAATCTTATAAATATTAATAGACTTTTAAAATTTTAAAAATTTATTTTATAAATTATAAAATTAAATTAAATTGATTAAGTGACACATTTAACATATTTAAACATAAAAATAAATAAAATGACTAAATAATAAATTTGATATACAAGATTAACTCAGACGGGTTTAGGATTGGGTTTAAGGTTTGAAAATGAGTCAAATGTTACATCATGAGGGCAGACCTTAACAAAAGTGGTAAGGTTAGCCGCGGGAAACAATATCATACACAATATCTAGAGTAAGATTGTATACATCAAATTACGAAACATTTTGGTCCCTGTTTGGACCCTACGCAAAACGAAATATATGTCAAACATCAGGAATATTGTTATGATATCGGGTCTAGTGATATTTCAAATGGCCCAAAGAGTCATGAGAATTTGGTTGCGGTTTGCATCCATAGGGGGTATCAGATCACGTAGGTGTTTATAACACATCGAGATAGTTAAATGGTTTAGTATGCATTGAGTTTTGATTGTGTGATTACCAATTGAAGTAACAAACTTAACCTTACTTGAGTGATAATGAAACTGAAGTTATAAACTCAAATTCATTTAGTGGGTGTTTACTATGGGTTGGTATTTGAATATTTTTTTTAATAATTTGTTTAATCCAATTATATGGACCTAGCTATAGGTTTTAATTTAATTTCAGGATCAAATAAAAACCAAGTTTTGTTTTAAAAAATAGGAAAGAATCAAGACAATTGATTAGAGAAATCAATGGTTGAGATGATAAGAATATGCCACGTGAGCACTTACGGTGGAAAGATGTGGGAGTCGTCCCACCACACCCCACTAAAGTTGCCTTTCTTCCCTTGCCAACGGCCAAGGTCGTTCTAAACCCCTCATTAGTTAAAAAATAAATATACAACTTACCGTCCTGGTATCCACGTCGTGTTTTGTTAAATGACAAACTATTTTCTTTTATTTAACAGACTTGTACTTAGCACTACATGTGATGTTAATACATTAAGTTGATCAATATTAAAAGATCACAATTTTTTACACGCTTGCAAATAATTTTATAAAACTTAAGTTGGTTTTAAGAAAATTAAAAGTCATAAAAACAAGATTGTAAAAGCCAAGATGTAATATATACTAAGAACCTTGAAGGCTAACATCTTCAAAATAAGTGAACAGCTTGAAAATTGAATTACAAGACAAGTTAAAAAAATCATATCATTTGAGTTAATAGACAAGAAGCTATCATATATAGCTTAAAGTGTGTTAAGGATAATTAATGAACTAATGAATAGTTAAAGGGAGATAAAAAGAAGGTGCAATGAAATTCAACGTAAAACGTTAAACACACAACGCTAATTGCCATTCATGATCGATTATGTGTCACGATTTTGGTTCTTTTGCCATGGGTTCTAGATACATGGCACATATTAGACGGATTTTCAAAGAGCTGTTTTCCAAATAAAAATAAAATTCTGATGATAGTGAAGAAACCTTTCAAGACGATGCTTGGTTGGTGGATCGATTTTTAACACCCGTCCCATGTCACTTTACCTTCTTACACACTGTATCCACTTGTTATTATCCATATTTTTAAGAAATAATTATAACAAATCCAAATTGAAAACCAACTCCCTCTATGTTGATTAACTTACAAAATTGATAATGTTCACATCACTTAAAATACATGAATGGAATAAATTTGACGACATATAAAGCATGTGGGCTTGATGAAACTCACCAATATCCTAATGGGTCATTTGATGTAGTGTTTGGTTGGTAACTCTTTTGGTAAAATTGCAATGTTAGTTTTAAACATTTTATTAGATTGTTGAGCATTTCATTGATGAGTGGAAGGAAAGTGAATTCTAATGAGCGTCAGAAAAATTTCAATTTAAATCGATGAATAAACAAACATGATTTTGAATGGACACATTTTTAGTTCCAATTAAATTTAAATTATGTGAATCAAACGGATCTTAATGCATCCCACCTATTGATTTGATAAATGTAACCTTATGCATCTATACAAGACCCGTATATGCTCGCATAGACCAATACATGTTTATTTGCCTTGTATAGATTCGTATAAGACCCTGTCATAAGTAAGCGTGTTTAAAAAATCAAAAAACCAAAAAATCCAGTAATTCATAGAGTAACTGATTTGAATTCTTATTTGGATCGGATCTCATCAAAATTCGAATTTCTTATTCTGTCTTCGAATTTATTTTATTTTTGAATTTGAAATTATTTTTTTAATTCGGATACTTGTTTAATTCAAATAAGACTTTAACTAAATAAAAATGTAATAGGGGTTTTTGAACAAATGTGTGGTGCGTACCCATTTTTATCTAGCCCTAAATCTCAATGTTTTTGTCTAGCTGTTTAACTGATCCGGTAAATAAAAAAACATTCAATACTCCATTATTTGATTCAATCATATTCCACTCTTCTCATACGTAATTGATTTATCAAAAACATCGAAGAGTGAAAGTTAGAGTATAGAAGAGTTGAAGTCATGTTAGAAGCCAAAAATAAACACGGACAAATATTTAGTAAAATTGTACTTCGATTTTATTTTAACTAACCCAAATCCGATCTGAATTGAATTTGTGTAGATCTGGATCAGATAGAAATACCACAAATTCAGATTAGATCAAAATTCGGATAAAGTCACGAAAAATTCAAATCTAAAAAACCCGATCCAAATAAAATGTTATCAATCCGATAAACACCCGACCTATATGCCCATACATGTCAAATTCGACTCCAATTCAAACTTCTTATATGCTCATATGCTACATTTAAACAACCATAATAATAGAAGATACTTTTTAAGTAATATCACAAAGTACATGAAGTAAAATCAAAGTACATTTAACAGAACCAAAACATATCGGGTACCACATCCCAACATCAAGGCCTTCGATTTGGGAAAATCTCGATGCACAAAACACAGACTCGAAAACCCACCAACCGTTGACATCATTCACAACACCACCCAAAATTCCCCTTTACCAAAAATCTTTCTGCTTTTCTTCAATTCCGATCAAAAAGACTGTTTTTTGTCTCCAAATTCCCCAAATTTCGTATAGAAATACTCTGTATTTATTACTTAAATCAAGAACATCTTACGATCTGGATCAACAAACCGAAGATCTATTGCTTTTGAATCTTTATGGAACAGCTTATCAACTTCATCATTCGTCCACCCAGGTGATTTACATTCTCCCACCCTTTAAATTTTACTTCAGATATGTGTTATGTGAGGATTCTTGATGCCCCTTTTGCTTTTACCCCAAATTTCGATCTGGGGTTTACGGGTTGTATTCAAGATTCGTAAATTCGACAGCTTTATTGAACTTTAGCCTTTTAGGGTTTTTATTTTAATCTAGAGCGTGTTGAGGAGTTGCAATCTTCTACTTCCATCTGTTGATTCAACCTTTGGTATATGTAGTTGAAGTGATTAGAATTATGAAGTTGTATGCTTTAATTACTGATCTTGATTTGTTTCAATAGGTATTTAGGGTTTCTGCTTATTAAGTGGATAATTGATGGTGGGTTTTACCTAGATTATATTGATAACTTGATGCTTATTTCATTCCCCCGAATGGCGTTTGGTGTTTGAATTGAGCAGTTTGTTTCTGAAAGTGAAGGCCGTTATTGCAGTGTGATTATGCTTGTTAGATATTACTAACGGTTATTTATTATGGTTATGCTCATCACTTCATGTTATTAAAGCATGTTTATGTATAATTGGGCATAATTCATACACATCATGACAAATCTCTCCTTTGGTGCAGAGCTGAGTATGAGCCAAACAATGATTTACTAGATCAAGAATTCATGCTTAAAGGAAAATGGTTTCAAAGGAAAGATATAGAGGTAAGATTTGTTTCTACTGTCACATCGAGGGAAAATCATGGGAATTTTTTTCTTTGAGATGCAAAACCTTGTTTGATTGATATAGTAAGAAGTAAATTGTTGCAATGACCCTTAATTCCTCCATCTGCACCCCAAAAAGATAATAAAGGCGTTATTGAGTATAATTATTGGTGAATTAAAGTGAGTTTGGTTGTAATTTTAAGTTTTTTTTTTCTTTTTGCAATTTCAGATTGTAAATAGCCGAGGAGATGTTCTTAAGTGTAGTCATTACTTGCCTATTGTGAGTCCTGAAGGAAAACCTTTGCCATGTGTTATATACTGCCATGGAAACAGGTTAGTGAGATACATGTGAAGCTTATACGTTCTCTCTTAAACCCTAGTTTCTTATATATTGGCTTCGTTGTGATATTCACAGTTACAAATTTCATTCACCTGTTAATCTTATGAACTCGTCATATACTAATTAAGAATCATTGGAACTTGATTTGCTGGAGGTTATTGAAATTTAAATAAATTTTTTTAACTTGTATAATTTATCAGTTTAGACTAAATAATATCTGTGTCATTCGAATCTAAACCAGAATCTAAACACAATACAAATTTAGCATCTTAAGGAGGACAGGAAGAAGGTTCCAAAAATGGGAAAGTAATTCGAGGAAAGAATTAATGAAGTCCATATGATTAATTAAAGATACCATAGTAATTGGTGGCAACCTTCCAAAGCGATAGGAACCACCAAAATACAGAATATATTATATAAATTTATGATTGTAACTTTTAGCTGTCATGATGGTGACATACTACCTAATGTGAATATGCATCTTTGTTTGGCTCTAAAAGACCGGGTCTAATGGAGTATAAATTTGTATTTCCCTAATTTTGACCAAGAGTAGATCCAAAATTCAGTGTATAAGGACAACTTTGATATTAGTAGATCCAAAATTCAGTGTATAAGGACAACTTTTATATTTTCAAAGAGTAGATCCAAAATTCAGTGTATAAGGACAACTTTGATATTTTCAAACAAAAACACCACATGATGATCTGATTTCTTAGTAACTATTTGAGTATTCATCAATCTACTTCTCATGTTGAGAAAAATCTTAAATTACATAATAAGATTTATAAGAAAACGTTAAAAGTTCACTCATGACTTAACTCCTAGTTGCTGTAGGCTTAAATTAGGTTAACTTAATGATCTCCATCTAGTTTGCAAGAATTTAGTATATGCATTTAGCATTTTTCTCTTCTTCTTATCGTCAGCTTTTTGACTATATGTATCATTAGGATATCCATTGACAGTTGATTAGCCAATATGTATGTGTATGCTTTAAATTTATGTTCTTATGAGGTGCTAATACGATGACGTGGCAGTGGGTGCCGAGCAGATGCTAGTGAAGCTGCTATAATATTATTGCCATCAAATATTACTGTATTTACACTTGATTTCTCTGGGTCTGGACTATCTGGGGGAGAGCATGTCAGTCTAGGGTGGTATGAAGTAAGTGAATTTATGGCGTTTTTTTTTTTGAAAGAATTGATATCTTCGCTATTAAATACATGCCTTCCTTGATTTCTTTTCTATGCATTTTAATCTAATATTATTTTCTGAGTTCTAATTGTGTAGGTTGAAAACTGAATCCGTCACTTGATAGCTGTTTAAATGATAATGAAATATGTGTATGACTGTATGGTTGACAAACAATGATTTTTAACTAGCTAACCCCAAATGTTCATGTTTTGGGCAAAATGGCTGAAATAAAACGCGGACATTTAAAAGAGAAGTTAATGAAGAATGCAACAATGCTAATTAATGATGATGTAGTCTCCACATAAAAGATGGCGGGGTAGGGTGGAGAAGATGACATTTAAGTCAAAAAATCTATTCTTTACTTTTTTTTTCCTGGTCCTTTTTTTTGAGGCTTTTAGCTTTTCAGAACAAGAATTTACCATTGTAGGACCATCATATTTGATTTAATCTTGTTTTTAACTTGAAGCTAGTCTATATAAGACAAAAGTGTTGTTTGAAGTTTTAAGTATCGAATGCCAATAACTTTGTTATTTTGCACATATTATAACATTTTACTTGTTTGTTTCATGTCCACTTAACATACTATTAGTTTTCCAACCCTGAATATATTTTCAAAATAAATTTAAGAGTGATCAGTGATATAAGCATGTTTTAGATTGATATTAGGTCAATTCCACTCAGCAAGTTGACGATAATTGTTTTATTTCCAGAAAGATGATTTGAAATCCGTGGTAGATTATTTGCGTTCAGATGGAAATGTTTCATTAATCGGCCTTTGGGGACGTTCAATGGGTGCTGTAACAAGGTAATACGAATGTTTATCAAATTTACAGTCTATCAAAGTATTGATAAAAACCCTCAGCCGCATTGTGCTTGATCAGGTGGTCAAAGGTTACGACTTATACAGTCAAAGATACTAATATGCTTAACTTAAAACAGAACTATTGATGTAGATTCGCATATATCAAGTCAAAATAATCCATGTGTCAGTGATTTGATTCAGTTTTCTAACTTAGAACATTGATGATGTCAGCCTTATGTATGGAGCTGAAGATCCTTCAATTGCTGGAATGGTTCTTGACAGTCCCTTCTCTGATTTGGTTGATTTAATGATGGAACTTGTCGATACTTACAAAATCCGTCTTCCCAAGTTTACTGTTCGTGGATTATTAGTACTTCTGATTTTTACAAATTATAGTGATTTTTCTCAGAAATTAAGATTATGTTGCATACTTTCAGGTTAAATTTGCTATCCAGTACATGCGAAGAGCTATTTTAAAAAAGGCAAAATTTGATATTGTGGAGCTGAATACCATAAAGGTTACAAATGATATCCTTATTAAAATGATTTTAGCATTTTTGTTGTTTGCATTGGTTTCTGTGTTTTTATGTGTTCCGTTATGTGTTGTTGTCTATGCACGTGACACTATATGTCAAAAAACTTACATGTGTATTTTAATTATAGGTTGCAAAATCCTCTTTTGTTCCAGTTCTGTTTGGCCATGCTGCTGATGATGATTTTATACAACCACATCACTCAGATCGTATATATGAAGCTTACATGGTAATGTACCAACTCATAAAAAGAAAAAAATTAGACATCTGATTCTTGCATAAATTGCGGATTTTATTACGTTCAAAGTCTTATTGCATCTTCACAGGGTGATAAAAATATCATCAAATTTGAAGGAGATCACAACTCTCCACGTCCTCAGTTTTATTTTGATTCTATAAATATCTTTTTCCATAACGTCTTGCAACCTCCTGAAGATGAAGTTAAGGGAAACTTCTTTGATTCGTCTCTTGATTACCTTGGCAGGGTATACTTTACTCTCTCTCTCTCTCTCTCTCTCTCTCTCTCACTCACTCACTCTCTCCCTCTCTCTCATATACACGTGTGCACACGCGTAAACACACACACACTCATATTTTTGTAAGTGAAGTGCTGATATATACTTTGCAAATCATGATCTTCTAATCAGTTGTTATAATTTAGGATATCCATGGAGTGGGATATGAAGATGACTTTTTAGTAACACCTCAAGGTATGATATACGTACATGTATATACTGAGTTGGTTTGATTCCGTATATTAAAAAAAAAAATTAATTTACCTTTTTTCTTGTCATGAATGGATTTCAGCGTCGAGCAGCACAGAGGATGCAATTAATCAACTCCGTTCTAAACGGCCAATGAGTAGGACTGAGGTTAGTAATTGGTTGTATGAAGCGCAACATATGTGATGCGGGCATGCACCTTTTTTGTCTTTCTGTATCCGTAATGATTGAACCTTATTATAATTTTGTATCAACTTTCAGGTGCCTTCTGACATCCCATCAACAGATAAACAATGCAATTCTAAGGTATTCTTTTTATATCGTTGTAATTGGTTGTAATCACTAAGTTTAATAATTGTTTTCTGATATTTGGTTGGAAACATTTGTATCAAGTTTTGTAACAATAAAATCAATTCATTTGACACTCAAAAGTTGAACGTTGCTCCTATTTGTTGAGAACCATTTGGGTCAAAACAATTAATTCTTGTAATAATTTCTGTTGTTAGAAATGAAGAAAGAATATGTTGACTTAGGTAATATTATTGTTTGCTTCAGGATGAAGGAACTGTGACTGAATCATCTTCTAGAATGATTGATTTCGAGTTTTCTAATGGGCATCCTTACAAACCATCATCAGCAGATGACCATGAATATGTTGAGTACCCGCTTCAACACATTGAAGGTTTGCCATGCAATATCGAGGAAGAAGAAAGGGTAAGCTTTTTGGCAAAAAGGGTCGGTTTGGGTCAAAACTGGTTCTTTTTGACACGGGCCAAAACATGTTGGGTTGAGTTGCAAACATTTTTCTTGGTTTTTTTCATAAATTGTAACATGTATTAAATAAATACGGTTGCTATAACTACTTTATAAATACTAACCCCTTAAAATCTTTTAGATGCTCATGGAAGCGGTACTCCTGTCTTTAAAAGATCTAGAACCGAAACAACCACCTGGCGATCAACCGCCAGCAGGCGACGACAAGTCATCTGTAACCAACCACAGCCCACCAATAAAAACCGATGCAACTACAGGTGCTTCAACTTCAAGCAGCAGTGATTCTACACCTTCTCAATTCATGTCTCCATGTAATAGCACATCTTCTGCTGAACAATCATCTAGTACAATTCCATCTGTTAGTTCATCTGATGCTAGCATGGCAGATCAGACCAAAGGAGAACAATCTGATGCTGACATGTCGAAACGGACTAAAGCAGAACAATCTGATGCTGACATGTTGAAACGAACCAAAGCAGAACAACCATCCGCATCTGCTGTTGGTTCATCTGATGCTGATGTGGTGGATCGGACCAAAGCCACTGTAACAGTTGAAAAAAGCCCGTCTAGTAACATAATGGATGGGTTGTTAAAACGTTGGGATCTTGGCTTCTTTAAAAACAGATGATTTTCAAGATCTCAAGATTTCTTGGTTATAGAAAGTCTTTTACAGTGATGATTATAATTTCTTCTTTTGGTTTGGAGGTGGTGTGGTGATTTGTTGAGTTGATATTGAAAATGGAAGTGGAATTGAACATGTGATAGAAATATAGGTGGTTGTAATTTGATGTATATAAGATTCATTCTAATGGTTGTGTTTTATTGATATCTGCTGATCGTTTAAGTTAAAAAGATCCAACATGATAACTCAACATTGAATTTGATCCACCATGTATGATCTAATCTGCATAACAAACAGTTCAAAATCCAACCTCATTCAAGCTTATCAAAATGTAAACACCTGATCCAATCATAAAGATATTACCTTTAAATGTCTTTCTTTTGGGCCAATAGGCACTCGCGGTTGCATTCTTTACAAAAGAGATGACCCTTTTGACAGCACAACAGATCGATGAAGGGCTTTAAGCAGAGAGAGCAAGCATAGAACTATAGAAGGGCTTGATGGAGTCTTTCCTCTTCTCATCATACTAGATCCTTGTTGTCCTTTGAGTGTCTTTGAGGCACGATGTTCAAAAATTAAAGGAAGATAGACTTGTTAGTTGATTATTGATTCGGATTTCAAGTTGGGTTATAAGAGGAATGAGTCAGGATCAATTGATCGAGTACAAACTTGAAACCCTAGAATTTTGTCTCACAATGGTTCTATCCAATCTTTTTAGAAACGGGATTGAACATTTAACATACCGTCTTGTCGGTTTACTAGTTGAAGCGGAGGATTTAACTTAAGCGTCGAATAACAACGAATGGAATTTAAAATACAGAAATATAATATAAACTCAAGGAATGGGGTAAAAAGACTCCAACCATAGTTTATCATGCAAAGTAGTTCTAGGGGATTTTGTCTGAAAACGTGTCAATCGACTTCAAGTATAGTATGCTATATAACACAAACTCAAGGGTCCTTGACCCTGGTGCCTATAGGGTAGGTCCACCCATGCTCATGCAAAGAGTTCAACATTTGACCTCAATATCTTCAAACACACTTTATTTAGTAATCAAATATCTTCTCAAACATAACCCATTTATTACATGATTTGGGTTTTAAAGACTCTAAATGATTTGTCTACAGACACTTCCCAAACCAATCCATAAGATCCTGATGAGCCTCTTGTGCACATTTCACTTCTGCTGCATCTTCATCTTTGTATCTAATCGTCCAACCGTGTGCCACACCAGGATATATTTTTACAAAGTGATTAACCTGCATACACATAAAACACACAAGTTTGATAAGCCTTTATTATTTAGAAGATTCTGATTATTTAAGTAAAAGATAAAAGAACGGAATATGTTTATATGAGCAAGTTGGTAAATTGACACCTAGAATGTTAGCTAGTCAGAAGCAGAATCAGTTCATCCTAAAAGTCGAGTTATTATTCTATGTCATTATGGTCGCTACATGCTCGAAGTGGTTATGTTCTTACAGGCAGTTCTGGTTTCCCTATTAATAAGTTTATATAAAAACAGGAAGGTAAAATTTTAGGTGTAAGACAAATCTACAATTAACATTGGCTAGAGATATTACCTCATTCGCCACTACTGCAGCCTCAAATTCTTTAACGAGTTCTGGTGGAGAACGTTTGTCGATCTCAGCACCTAGTATTCCAATAGGGATCTTAACCCCTAAAATCATCATATCAAATATCAATCAGACAAAATACACAAAAGAAAAAAGAAAAGAATAGAAATAGACAAAAAAAAAAAGAAAAAAAAAGAAAGAAGTGATGGCTAAATTAACATACATAGGAATTAGATGTTGCAAATCGGGTCAGGTCAGTTGAGTTGGAGGCGAAATTCGTTTTAGAGATCAAACGTTTGTAATAAATAACTAGTGTGTCATATATGGTTACGTAAAGAGAAATGATTGGATGCCTAATTCTTCATCCTAAAAATCAATCAAGGAGATTGAGGCAAGTATCAAAGTCAAAGGTAGATACACGGAGAGAGAAAATGGTTATGCCATGTGCCAATTTTTGAATTGATCGGGTTGATTTTAGGTTGACGAATTAGGTTTCCCAACCACTTCTTTTACAAAAATCATATTATTTCAATAACAATACATGTTTTCACATATAATGATCTTAGAGGTTTTACGCATTAAGAATACTCACTTTCGACCTGTTTGACTCATTAAAGATAAAATATTACCCAGATCAAAGTTGAAATTGCAACCTTTAGTAGAAACTACACATAAAGATTAAGGAAATGGTGCAGCAATTCTAGCCTAAAGACATCCACCTTCTTCTTAATAAACACTAGGTTTCCTTCTTCAAGAAATCAAGCATGTTCACCTTTCAAGAACCAAGTAATTTGATGAGTGTTGTAATATAAAACATACCCTTGATATCCTCTACAGTGACAAAAGAAGGATGCAAGATTGCAGCAACATGTATTTCAGCATCCTTTGCTAGATCCACAACCGCCTTTGCTATTAAAAACAGTTAAAGCAGTTGAGTCAGCCAATTATTATTCACACAATAACATTACCTACAATCCAACCAACCAATTCAAATGTTCATAAACTTGCTCAAAAGCTAGTCTTACCGCCCCAACAAAATCCCGCAGCCCCAATTTTAGTCACACCCTTCTCCTTAAGAGCTTGTAGCACAGGTTTAGCAAGTTCAACTCCTTGCTCCTACAAATAGAACAAAGAAAAATACAAATGCAATCTAATTCTCTATATACAAATATAAACAAGATTAATGAAATTTAACTGATAACAAGATGTGGATTAAAGATATAACTAACAGGTGCATGATTTTTTAGCCAGTCATCTATCTTTGTTTCGGGAGTCAAGGGGTCTCCGTAGAAGAAATCAGGAACAACTACATAATATCCAGCAGATGCAACTTTGTCTGCAAGTTGCCTGCAAAGTTTAATCAAACATTCAAACACCAGTTTCACATTCTACACTCAAATCCCCATTGCTTAATTAATAATAAACTTTGACTTCTGAAACTCAATATGCAGGATTCCTCTCACAAAAGTAGAACAAATTCATTTGCTTTTAGTAGAACTATAGCTTCTGTAAACTGTTAGCTTAAGTTGATAAGAAAAATGATTTCAAATGATCAAAATAAGATGAAGATTAGTATGTGTTCTTGTTATAGAAAATACCTGAGTTTCGGAGCTCCATAACCTGCAAAAAAAAAAAAACACAAAGAAATTAGATCAAGTGATGACACAACGATGATCTACAGCAGGTGTTTGACTGAAGTAGCTTCGTTGACTATATGAAAACACGATCATCCGTCAATTCGTTTCAAAACACACAAATTAACATCAAAATACAACCAACCCACATAATAATCACGTTGATTTCATCGATTAAATCGACAATTCACAGGTGGAATGAATTGATTACCGAAAACATCAGAAACAAGAAGCACGGCGGTTTTCGACTGAGGGTCGCCGGAAACGTATGAACTGAGGGAGGCGATTTGCAGGACTTCGCCGGCGCCAGAGCCGGAGGAGATCGCCGGAGGATTGCTGCAGCACTCGGGGCCTGACATTGGTGGTAGTGATATGGGTTCCGGAGTATGTGCTCGGGTCGACCCGAATGGAGGATTTATGGAGGTGAGGGGTTGAATGTTATTGGCATATTGCACTATGGTACCCTAGGGATTTTCATGTGTTTCAAGTTATACACACAAGTTTTGTGACATTTCATATTGATGGTGTAGTTGTGTGTGGTTTATTGGGTTTAGGCCTTAGGGTTTCTTTAATCGGTTGGAGATTTCGTAAGTCGAAAGTCGTGGGCGACCTGGGCGGTTGTAGTTTGGTGTAGGGTGATATTTTATCTGGTTTAAAGATTATATGTAGGTGATAGTTGGTGTTGTGTGTTTTGGTTGATGATAATAAGTAGTAGCTGAAAGCGGTAAGTTTTATTGAAGGGTGTTAGATGTTAAATCAATTATTATAATTTATGGGCTTTATGAATGGAAGAGACTAGGTTGCCCAACTAAAACTCAAAAAGAATTTGGATTGGTTTGGTTTCAGTTAAGTGTCTCTTTAGTTTACAAAGTTCATTATAATCTTAGTGATAATGACTAGCGGTTGAAAGTGGTGAATTTTATAGAAGATATTAGAAGTTACAATCAAAATTTATGATTCTTTGGCAGTACAACTATAATAAGTTAGTCAACTAAAATCATGAAAGATATTGATTTGCTATTTCGCTAATTTTGATCTATATTTAAGTGTTTGACTGGTTTAATAGAAATTGTTAAAATCTTATATAGGTAGAACTGTTCCTAAGGGACCGAAGGTCTCAGGTTCGATCCGTGGAAACGGCCTCCCCACAAAAATGTGGGGGAAAGACCGCGTACATCTTCCCTTAAATGGGACGGACCCTCCCTGGACCCTGCGAAAACGCGGGAGCTCTTTGCAGCACCAGGTACGCCCTTTTTTTTATATAGGTAGAACTTACACCTTATTTGATGATCTTTTTATATGAAAATTGATGAAGTTTCTTGGTATATACATGCTTAGTTATAATATACTTTTGATAATGTTAACTATCCAAATATATAGATTAAATATTACTTTATTCATATAATCTCTCTCATTTACACGACAGACACAAGTTTTTATAGAAACACAACTTTTTAACAAGTATATAAGACTTTGAGTCAAAGAAGATATGGAAAAATCTTCCCTCAGGGGTGATTTTTAAATCAAGTAACATATAAGTGAATTACATTAATGTTGTAGTAATCACTGAACAGCTAAAAGAAACAAGAAAGGACAAAGCCAAAAATATTTATGTGAACAAATTTGCTAAGCATAATAAGCATTGTTTCTTTTTTTTTTCTTTTCTTTGGGCAACATTAACTCCAATAATCACATTGGATTTTACAGTTCCTAATATCTCATCAACGTTTAAAGTCCTTATTAAACTTGTTGCAACAAAAAACTATACACGAAGAACCGGATCAAAGGATCCATGGTTGATTATACGGTCAACCATCGGTGACCTGACACATTTGTCACACTAGTTCCTCTTCATTGTTTAATCAACTACTCTTGTAACACTTTGACTCATCTTTTGTGATCTGCATTGATGTCTTTGTATCTTTTATGTATTGTTTTGTTAACTTAGCTTCTTATACTTAGTTTGAAAAAAAATCCAAAATCATCTTTAAAAGTTAAAAAAAGTTATTCAGTGCTCTATATTATCAACATATATATATTCCTCAATTTCAATAGTTTGTTTTAGTTAAAGGATTCAACATTCACCAACTTCTTTTAGTTTCTTTTACACGTATGGTGTCAAAACATACTTTTCCTACTCTTCCTTATTTATCACGACCACTTATGGCGGCAAAGGGTCTCTAATAAAAAAAAGAATAAGAAAAATTGTTAAAAGTTCTTTCACATAAACGTAACATAAGTCATAACATCTATTAGTTAATAAAAATTAAAGATGTTAAGTGAGTGGCGCATATATAACTTTTAATAAGTTAAAGCCAAAGATACAATACCACCTTACTACATGTACTATTCTTGTAATTTTTCTTTATGTATCTAAAGAATCAAACTTATAGAGAATTTATTATTATTTATTTAATAGTTGACTACTATACATTAAACAAGGTTAGTCTAGAAAGCCCAAAGCATGCATTATGCCTAAAAAACTCTAAAAGACAAAGTATAAAGGCATAAAATCGGGTTGGTTATACACGTCATGGATGACGGTTTGATGGACCTTTTGATTTGGTTTGCCACATTTTCTTTACAAAATAAATGCTGTCAACAAAATCACAATTTAATGACCAAAAATAAACGGAATTTGAATTTAAGAAATTAAAATTTATCATGAGCTTGTTTCAAATAAGATGGAATGATAAAGTAATAATAATATTAAGTATGACTTTTGTTACATACCCATTACTTTTCACATAAATTTACCATTTAGCCTTATTCGCTAGTTACTTATAGATAATTATTATAAAATTTCACCGACTACTATTCCAAGTAATTGTGTGCTTATATGTAACTAGAGATTAAGACCCCGCGCGTTGACGCGGGTCTCTTTTAGATTTGGTTTTTTAATAATATTGAGATACATGCATTGCTACGAGTAAAAAGGTATGTTAAATAACGAAAGAGTAAGTGTATAATACCCATAAAAATATTAAATAATTAAAATAACAAACCTAATAAACTACAGGGGCCTAATGTGTAATTTGTTTTTAAAATCACAGCCAACCCCACCACCCATCATCGACCCTTCTTCCCCAACTGTTTTCTTCACCATGTTCCACCAAGTGGAGCAAATTCGGGCTTTTTGGACTTTAATATTCAAAGTAATCCCGCAATATCGAATCTTTAATCGTTTATAATTGTCCTTTGAGTTCAATTTCAATCAAAACAAACATAAACATCACATTCGAGCTCCACGAAACCGTCGACCTGCAACTCCTA
>BJCN01308370.1:9177-28562 GCA_018326445.1 Flaveria brownii
CTTTGGTCCTATTCTCTCATCCTCCCATGATTCTTCTGATAAAGATGAGGGGAGTCTACAACTAAAGGTGCAAAATTTGACCAAAGCATACACCTATTTAGTTTCAAAGGTAAGTCACCTAGAATCTTATGTGGCTATCTTACAAAAAAGGGACAATGACCAGCAGCTTGAGTTCACCAATCTCAAGAGCAAGCTAGCTGAGAGACCCCTTAGGAAGAATCAACTAGGGCCATAAGGACTTGTGGATATGGTGGACCTAACCCTTAGCTCCCCTGTGTAATAGGGTGATGCTACTAAAAACGGGAGAAAGTTCTCAAATCAAAAAGAAATGAGAAGAAAGAGACTCTACCAACAAGCCCATATTCTCTCCCTCACTTTAAGAAAGCCCAGAGAAAGAGGTTGTGGCAACTGAGCAACAACCTCAAGTAGATAGGGAACAAGATAGATAGAACATGATAACCTATTTAAGTGCCACATGTCTCTATCAGGCAGCAACACTTCTCCCTTTGTCCTACGAGTACATTGAGTTTGAATACCTAAAGAAGCTTGACCAAAAGTGTTAAAAGAGCAAAAACTTGCTAAGAGTAAGATGAGGGAAGTAGTTCCAAAGTCAAGAGCCACCATCAAAGCAAATCTAAAGAAGTCTACTGATAGGCTAAAGATAGTAAGTCCATGAAGCTATATGGATTCTTTAGAAGGAGACATGGTCCAATTTCTTTATCCACCATGGATTAGCATATTAGAGTAATCAAGAAAAAGATCCAAAAAGGTGAGCTTGTTGACATTCATTCTCTATGAAGTCAGGTTGCATCTGAAGTTGAGGTCAAGGTTGAACCATAAGAGACAACACAACTGGACTTAGTGGTGGACCACAACCTACTTTATCTTCTGATCCATAACAGGGTCCTGGCCCTTCTCTTTCTAAACATGTGAAGGAAAAGGACCTAACTGAGGAAGACATACAAGAACAATTTGGTGTTACAGGCCAGTCTCCTCAGTTAAAGTACAATAGAAGGAAAAGGATGGCCATAAAAGATGACAAGAAGAAGAAGAAGAAGAAGAAGAAGAAGTTTAAGGCATCCGCCTCTGTACCTTAGAATAGCTCAAAACATCTTGATGTTTCTTAAGAAGAGGTTGCTCATCAAAGTCCAACTAACATAAAGCCTCTTGCTACTGAGAGACCCTTCTTGTCTTGGACATTTGCTACTAATCCAGATAGATGGTATGTCACTAGAGATCAAGGATGTCAAGACATCTACTTGTGGCAAAGAATTCTTGACCTTCCTCTACATGATCTCTATCACATTAGAAGATACATTGAGAGTTTGAGGGATCATGACCAAATGATGAAAAAGGGAATGGTCTTGATCGTGATGAGGACTGTTAATAGATGAAAATCAAGACTCAAGGATCTCTCCTGTTTTCATAGCATCAGTCTAGGGGAGGTTGTAAGGATTACACTTAGAGGCTGATGCAACCAAAGAGCTCTCAGAATGCATGCATGAAGTACAAGGAAGTTACTTTAGAAGATTTTATATAACTCAATGAATTATGCTAGCCAAAAGACCATATCTTCCAAAGCCAAAGATTAAGTCTTCCAAAGCTTTAAACAAAAAGTCTTCCAAAGCCAAATACTGATTTCTTCTGAAGACAGAGAAGACATGATTTCTCTGAACAACCTTTTGAGAAAAGCTGAACCACTTTTTGCTGCTCTCTCTGAAGATTCACCAACTTATATGAGTTAGTGAAAAAGTCCATACTTTTTTCAAACTTTAAATTAAGGTCTTTTGCTATAACTTTCTACTTTTATACTTTTATCCTTTTTATAATATATTAGGATGTGAGCTATGGCATGTCATAGTCACAAGTCAAAAGCCAATCTGCCTTTTGACTCTATATTGATCTTGTTGTCTAGATTAATGTTTCCAGCTGGCTTTCAAAGTATAGACAGTTGTAGGATGTAGTATAAAGTATCTCAAGTACTTGTAATTTCCATGTAAGCTTTATAAAACTTGTAAGAACTTGAGAGTAATATACATCATTTTTGAAAACCAATAGTATATTGTTCTTGTTCTTGTTCTTGTTCTTGTTCTGTCTTATTACTTGTCTTCTTAGTATCATCATAAACCTGGTTTCTTATATGATCTGTTAAGTGTTCTAAGATTCTCCTCATTGTGAAACTATTGTATTGACCCCTTCAATGGTCCTGCACTGAGTATGCCATATAACTCCTCAACAGTCATTGTTTTTAGATTTTTAGTTCTTCTGATGGACACAGTATAAACCATCCATGTCTTTGGAAAAGACCACATGAACGTTTTGATAACATCATTATTCTCAATCTTTACTCCAGCTTCATTTAGAGAGTCTGGAAGTTCAACATATCTAAGATATGTAGCAGTCATGGTTTCTCCTCTTATGAAACCAAAATTTTTGAACTTCTGTTTTAAGACATTTCTCTGATTTTCTTTCATATCCTCTGTTCCTTCAAATTTGGCCTTCAATGCTTCCCATAATTTTTTAGTAGTTGTAAATTTCTTGAAGTCATGCATGATGCTATTAGGTATGCTTATTCTGATCAGCCATAGAGACTTTGAATTCACATTCATTTTCTTTAGATCATCATCTAAATACTTTGTAGGATCTTTTGGGATCATGACTCCACCTCCACCAGCAACTTGGACCATGGGGACATATGGTCATTCAGAGTTGAGAGGCAGAATCTCATGTCTTAATTTCTTATGAAATCCTCCATTTGAATCTTCCAGGTATCATAGTCATGTGGTGTAAACATGGGAGGTTTGGTCTAAGCTCCATTCTAAAGATCATGCTTACTAGAAATGGCTACAACATTCATCTTTGAGAGGATAGTTGGATATGAATAAATATGGTGTTTGATAGTGTGATCATAAGAATAAACAAGTGATTTGTTGAAAAATGATTTCAAGCAAATCAAGAGCCAAAGCTCTAATACCACTTTTTGGATCAGGTTGGTTAGATTAATAAGAACTTCTTCTTAGATTATTAACTAGCGAATGCAGAATCTAATTTAGATACTTACTATCATAACACAAATACTTTTATGGAAATAAAAATGCACAATTTTTTCTTTCAAAGTATTCACTTCATTAATCTGGTTTATTCAAAATATTACAATCGGCGGATAGAATCAAATGGCTATAAAGCTTGCCTCTACTATACAAGTGTATGAACTTTTATACTAAGATATCTAAACAATAAGAATAAACTATTCTATTTTCAAATTCTACATCAAACAGATAATCTGTTTATCGGACTTGGGAGCTTCGCTACTATGTTGTCACCAAAAGTTGAAACATAGCAACCATCGGCACAGACAATATTATTCTTAGTAGTAGACGATTAGCAGCTCATGAAGTTCACTGCTGAACGGTAGTTGATCTGAGTATGCTAATCAGCAGCCATTCAACATATGTAGTTCGGTAGCTGCTCAGCATATGTTGATCAGTAGTCATTCAACATATGTAGTTCGGCAGTTGCTCGGCATATGCCAATCAGTAGTTATTCAACATATGTAGTTTGGCAGTGGATTCAACACTTGGCCTGATTCGACATTTGGTAGCTAGTGCTGAAATTCTGATCACTTTTTTTTCCCTTAAATAACTATTGTGGGGTAAAATGAATAACTCAAAAACCTATGTGGCCAAACCATAAACAAACCTAAACAAACTATGTCTCGAACTTGCTTTTTAAATTGAAAGGATAATTAACATAGATATTGTACTCTAATTTTTTATATATTAAATTACAAGTTTTTCATATTTGCAAGCGTACACATATAATAATTTAAAGTGCAAACAAACAATTATAGTACATGAAATAGTCAGACCCACAAGAACAAACTAACTGTAGCAAATTTAAGCATTTATTAACATTATTACAATCAATCTTTAATGAATTCTTGTTAATAATGGGAAGACGTGTGAATTATGATAATGGTACCCTCAATTATGTTGACTCATAAAAACAACTATTAAAAAACACAATAATATTAATATTAAATTACTTTAATCTCCACAATCTATTATAGTGTTCTAACCTTTTAAATCGTTGATGAAGTGAACAAGAGTAGGGAAGACTTCGGTATAAGAAAGAAGATTGCAATGATGATTATTATTGATGAAGATGATTGTTGATAAACTAAACACGAGCTAGGAAGAGGCCGGTTCTAAAACTTGTACGTAGAAGATGGTCGTTGATGATTGAATCGTTGTTTAATTTGGATAGTTTTTGACTTTTGTAATTTTAATGATATACAAGGTTTTGATACTAAATTAATCTATCTATTATAATAAAAGAGTAATTTGGTATGACACGTGTCACCACCACAATTCTCCTCAGCAAAATTTTCCCGTCTTTCTCTCATATTAAATAATTACTTTAATTACTAATAATATTATTTAATATCTTTTTAGATTAAAATATTTTTTTTATAAATTAAGAAAAATATTTCTTATTAATGTCATTTCAAAATAAATAAATTTTTATGAGTAATATTTTTTTCTAAAATATCAAACTTTGTTAAAAATATGATATATTATAAAATTACTATTTTTAAAAAGTAAATTATTTAAAAACCAAAAACAATTTAGTTTAGGAGTTATGATAATAAAATATTTTGAAAAATGATATTTTTATACGGTTTGTTTTAAAACAAAATATTATTTTTTGAAAAAAATTAAAAACAAAGTTATAAAATGTTGATATCACTGTTTTATTAATTATAGTACTTACTTATATGTAATTTCAGTCATATCATATTTTAAAATATTATTTTATTTTCCATAAGTTTTATTATATTAATATTTTATTTGTTAAACCCGTGTAATACACGGGTTTTCTAAAACTAGTGCAATATATTCTTAGTTGGTCATTTGATTCAAATTTCAAAATCGAAACTCTAATATATACTAGGGTCAATGATGGATAATCAATTCCTACCGGGTCTCTAAATGGATAACATGTTTTGGTACCATAACTGAACCAGGAACCTTATATATATATTCTATGAACCGAGAATCGAGCCTACATTAATAAAATCGGTTCTTGACGGTTCAATCCAGTCGGTTATGACAGGTCCGGTGCAAACGAATCGGTTCTTGCTTACCTCTATTTAAAAAATCGTTTTACAATTAAATAATTTTCATATTCACTGTATTTTGGGTTCATAATTAACCAGAGAGCTTCAAACACTCCGGTTAAGATTGTTTGTAAAATTTTGTTTTTCATCATGCTTTTTACTTTGCAAGATCTTTCCACATGGGTGATAGTCGGTACTCGTTCTTTCTTACTAATTTCATGTGTGATCGATTTAATATGATAAAAGATTGGCACTGTTATAAAGATTTGATTGGTTTGGGATGATTAACTTCATTTTTATGGATTAAGTAGTTTAATATGAAATGATTATCCTCCTATTCTAATTTCAAACCTTAGAATCTTTGTTGCAAAAATCTGCATTTTATATTTAAGATGGCTGGTATGGTCGCATATTTGTGGGAAGATTAGTCTGGTGTTTAAATATTATTTGTCGTCCTTCTGGAAATCTTGTTCAGATAGAACATGCTCTCACAGCTATTGGCTCCGATCAAACCTCATTGGGGATAAAAGTTAGCTTCTGTTGGTCCTATGATCGATAATTAGTACAAATGATTCAATAAACATGAGTAAATCCCACTGAAACACATATACTAATGTATTGAATTAGTATGTTTCAAAGTTTTCCAAAGCAATAATCAAACAACCATAATAACAATGAAATAATGCTCAATAGATGATGATGTTATGCTCCTAGCAAACAAGAGCCGTCACAGATTCAAAGCACTCACTATTAGGTTTAGCAAATAATGATCGAAAGAGTTACAATTGCAAAGGAAACAAGATATTATATATAACCACAGTTTCGCCCGTAGTTTCGTTGGGTGAAACTATCTTAACCAATTACCTACTATCCCCCTGTGACATAACAGTTTTGCCGGGTACACTGACCAAGGCTTGTTACGAGCAAAACTCAGTTTCACTAGTAGTTTTGTCCAAACTACAAACAACCAAAATACATCATAATACAAACTAACATCAGTCCTAACAAAGACAAAAGACTTGAGCGGGTCCAACCTATCTTGGTCATCAATAATCCCGCTAGGTTGGACCACACCTTGACAAGTTCTTCTCATTCTCCATCATCTTTGTCTTGATCCACTTCAGCCTCTGATTGTCTTTCTTAATTATCTCCTTTCATGGCCTTTGCAAATTGTTTGGCCACATCTTGCACATCCATATTCAAGTCGTCTTCTCGGCTGACCATTTTTTCAAGCTCTCTAATCTCTGCTTGTATCCCCTGGCTTTGTTTGCCACTTTTATAAATAAGCTTGCTTCCTTCTTGGTTTCATCTCCTGCTCCAGCCTTGATATGATTTCCATAAAGTACCAACAGGTGTTCTTCAGCAAACAAAAACACTTCCATAGGATCGAATAATCGAATTTTTACTCCGTCCTTAATCCTTCTAATAGCTTCCCCCGTATTGTTGTCGTAGAACCACTTCTGAAATTGTTGTAGTCTGTGTGGCTGTGGATCTGGAAGTCTGATTATGTTCAATGTCTTTGGTGGCTTTAGCTTCAATACAATCTTGCCCTTACCAGTGGCCCAATCTAAGTCTTTGTTTGATCTTCTTCTCTCCGTCTTCATATATCCAAAGGCTTCAAATTTATCATTCATCCCTTCTTAATCTATTTCTCCAGTAACATCGCCCTCTCACTCACATTGGCTTCTAGAAGAGGAATCTCCGCCAATCTCCTCAGATCCCACCTAGGCAAGGTTTTAAAGGCCTCCTCTTCTTCAAATAGTAAATTTTTCCTCCTCGCCTCTTAATCATGTACAACTTGAGATCGGCATTATACTTCCAACTTATGATTTTATTATCTAACTCTTTCTTGCTCGGCTCTTTTATATTTTAAAACAGCGGTGTTAACTATTCAGGCTCTATTTCTTTGGCAAATCAATCTTCCTATGCAATCTCTACTACATCACCTTCATCTGACCCTCTCTGAGCCACATAAGTAGTTGGTCGTTCATCAATCTCTTAGAATTCAGGCTCAAAATCATAATCAATTAATTGTTCATCTTCTTCCTTTGCTTCATCCTGCAATCTCATCTCAGTCTCCTTCTCTTTACTTCCCTCTCCTCGTGCTACTATCACCTCTTCTCCAATCAAATCATTGTCGATATATAACCTTAAATCAATAAATCTTGCCTCTTGAATCTCAACCTCCTTTCCTTTTGAACCTTCTATATTTGCATCCTTCACAACTCCAGTTTCCTTAACAGACCCTCCTTAACCACTACAACAAACATCACTTCCTCCAACCTCAGCATCTATATCTGCAGCACGAGTTGCGCCCTCTCATGCCTTTGATGAAGCTCCCACTCTTAGAAATGTATACTTGGATGTGTCTGTAAGATAATCGAGCTCATCCTGAGTCATCTAATTTGGTAGGCCGACGGCTGCTTTAAGTTCATTTACCTCGTTCAACAATCTTTTGATCAGCATGTGTTGGTCTAACAACATATTCTTCGTATGTTCTATAACAGTATCCTTTTCTTTCTCTCTCATCTCTTGATTTATCAACTTCGTCTTGACCATTTCCTTTTTATAAGGATGTGTTCAAATTCCAAATCACATCTTGATCTAGATCAGATATCGTATCCTTTTTTTGAGCAGCTTCAGTGAATTTCTGTTGTTGGTGCTTGGTTCTTAGCTCACCGGTAGCAGCTGTCTGTTCTTCGGCTCTTTTTTTGTTCTCTTCTCCTTCTGAGCCCTTAATTCCTCTTCTATCTTGTCTATCTCATCCTCAAGATTATACTCATTTCCCTTCGTGTACCTTTTTCTTTTCCTTAATTCTTCTATTTTACTCTAAGTCTCTGCATCCCTTTTCTTTTCGTTTTCGATCAAGCTTCTGATGTACGGCCATCTGGTTTCTAGATACATTTTTTGCCACAGATAGCTTATCTTTCTAGAATGGTCGTGTCTGACAGCACTACAGTCTGCAAATATTCTAGAATCCATTGGTACCAAGCTCAACACATCCCTAATTATAGGTAGATTCGATTGCACATCATTAAGAATCATCTGAATAAACCTTGGGTACAACAACCACTTCCCTTTCTGCATGGCCTTTATGTTCTCAATCATGAATTTGAAGATAAGCCTAGCAATGTTTGCCTTTTCACCTTTGTAGAAGACTATCATACCTCTGGCCCAGTGTAGATTCAATCCATCCAATCCCCCCTTTCTGTGATCGAGACATATTATGAAACCATTTGTGATGTACCTCCATTCCTTAATCAAATAAGATTTCTTGTATTCCTTTTTTAGATCCAAGAGCCAGACCCTCATAGCCAAGGCTTTTGAATGCTTCAAATAAATCCGAATCAAAAATAACAAACTCATCATCAAAATCCTCTTGCAAGTGTAAAATCCTTGCTACATCTTCTTCACTAAATGAAACATCATGATCACGAACTTTGGCTTTGATTCGGTGAGATGTAACACCAACATCCAATATGGTACTCCTCCAAAAGTCTCGGATTTGCAAGTCATATATGGTTGGAGAGTGTGAAATGGCATAGGCAATCCTTGACACTTTTAACCATTTGATACAGTCTCGGTATCCTATAGTCTTTGTCTGGTTGTTGTCTAGGAAAGAAGTAATATTGCACCTCGTCTCAAATTTCAAAGTAGACATGTTGACTGAAAAGGAATAAACGAAAGTGAGTTAGAAAGAAAATAAAGAAACAAAACAAATCTAAATCAAATTAGAAAATTCTAAAAGAACAATTTCGCTTTTCACTCCGTTGAAGTTATAATTTCGCTCAGTAAACCAATGAGACCAACACAGTTTCGCTAGGACGAAGCTCTAATTTTGCCATGGCAAAACTCTAAGTTTGTTGAAACTCAAAGTTTAAATAATGCCTTGGTGAAACTATAGTTTCGCTGGAAACAAGTTGGGTGAAACTCTATAGTGCACGATGATAACATAACTAGACAGTTTCGCTCGAAACTGTGAACTTTCATTCAGTTTCGCTCAACTAACCTTAGTTTCACTGGATGAATGTAATGAGCCCTAACTACACAGATTACACTAAGATGAAATGTATCAAATAAAAACGAATGTAAATGACCGTAAGTGGTTAGCAACACTTACTAAAGGGCTTTAACACACACAAAATCCATGGAAATAGAGATAATCAAAGAAAAGGTGTTGCATTTCGGGTGCTAGGGTCGGGCGAAAAAATAATTTCGCACAGACCATTAATTGGTTTTTATACACACTATAATTTCGCTTGACGAAACTATACTTTCACCAGGCACCAAAAATTGCAAGTCGCGAGTGACCGAGACTAGCGAAATTGCCGATGAAACCCCAATTACGCTAAGCAAAACTATCAGCGAAAGTTAGTTTTGCTGAAATCCCCCCCCCCTCTATATAAACAAGAAATATGACAATGTACTTTATTAAAACTTCTCTTACCCACAAAACCAAACACTTTTTAAAAAAAATAAAATAAGATAAACAACAATCGAATAAAACAAAATAGCCATAAAGGATATATTCTTTCTTTTGAGTAATTTTTTGGAGAGTCGTAGTCTGGCGGGATTACTGATATGTTTGTCCTTTTAAACCCATTCCTTATTCTTTTCAACGAGCAATCTATGGCTTTCATTATCATATTTGATTTTGATTAAAGATGCTCTGGTAACTTGGTCCCCATAGACATTCGACAAAAAACTTATCCTGTCATCATGGCTTATTGAGCAATATGATTGACTCTGGCTGATTTGCATTTGATTCTCCAAAAATGCTAACATAAACAGTGATCATTTAAGGACCATTGTGAATTTTTTCAATATTATTTGATTGGTGGAGCTTTCGACAATGATCTTTTGATTTAAAGAAACATTGTGATATAATTTCAGGGTAAGACGATAAGAGCTCCAGATCTATAATCACGTATAATATAGGAGATGATCATCTTATACTTGTAGATGAGAGCTTCAGATCCAATGCTCACGCATAGCAGAGAAGATCATCTAAGCGTGTCGATGAGAGCTTCAGGTCAATACTCATGTATAGCGGAGAAGATCATCACTCCAGGTCAATGCTCACGCATAGCATAGGAGATAAACACACACTTTATTTTATTATTATTGTACATTCTAAATAAATCACAAGTGACTTAAAACAAAGGGTTTTCTAAAGAGCATAACTAGAAGCATTTGTTTTTGCTAACTAGGTGCTCATTTCAGGGATAGGGTGAGGGTGATTTAGGATTTTATGGGAATCAAAATAAATATTTTAAAACTCTCAACCAGTTTCTGATAAGGCTTTGTATCTTTGTACACATCAAGATGTCATAGGAATGATCCTTATCACCGAGCTCTTGAGCTATTAGTTTGGCCACATGATCACCGTTTACTTTGTTTTTGGGCTAAGTCTACCATTGATATCCCATCATAGAAGCATTTGACCGCCTTCAGACTCTTTTCTTTCAGATTTTGAGGATGCCTGAAAGCCAAAAGTTGAAAACTTAAAGTTTGTACTTTATTCTCCCCTAAAATTTCTATTTGATTGCTATCTATAGATAAATTTCTATTTTTCTTGAAAAGAAATAAGTGATGGAATATGGGACTCAAAGTTTCAATAGCACAAAACAAAGATTAACGGAAAAGTATTTACATAATTTACAAAAGGGGTTTATGAAAAAGGTAATCAAAAGGTTATTAATCCCAGCATAGAGATCAATTCATAAAACCAAGGTTTGTCAAAAGTTTTAGTGAAAAGATCCACTCTTTGATTCTTTCTATCAATTAGGATAACATTAATGAAACTTTTTTCCTGAGCGTCACGGATTGCATGAACTCTTGTTTCAATGTGCTTGGTTCTTATGTGATGAACTGGATTTTTGGCAATTCCAATTGTGGCTTCATTATCACAGAAGAGTGGAGTATGAAGGAAATTGATTCCATAATCAATCATTTGATATTGGATCCATAGCACTTGGCAGCAATAGCTTGATGCAACAATGTATTCGGCTTCTCCTGTTAAAAGAGATATTGTTGTCTGCTTCTTGCTTTGCCATGAAACAATGCAATCCCCAAGATATTGACATCCACCGATGACTGACTTCCTATTTATCCTACAACTACAATGATCACTATCAGAATAAGCATGTAAATCAAAGTTCCCTCCTTTTGGATCCCAAAGATCCAAAACGGGAGGAACCCTTAAGATAACAAAAAATTCATTTAACAGCTTTTTCGGGTGACTCTTTTGGGTTGGCTTGACAACGGGCATAGTAGCACACACGACGAACATTATATCTGGACGACTTACAGTGAGATACATGAGAGAGCCTATCATGGAGTGATACCGATGAGCATCCACTGGCTTCCCATTATCATCTAGAGTTAAATTTATTTGAGTAGTGAAAAGAATAAGTTCTAGAGAAGCATCATCCATCTTATACTTGGTAAGAATCTCCAGAATGTACTTTTCTTGATGAATGAGAATCCCATCCGGCTTTTGTTCTACCTGCAAGCCAAAGAAAAAGCACATCTCCCTCATCATGCTCATTTCGAAGTGATCCTTCATTACTTCTTCAAATTCTCTACACAAGGTCTCATTAGTTGACCCAAAGATAATATCGTCAACATACATTTGAACAATGAGCATTTCACCATCAACCTCTTTCTTGAGTAGTGTCATATCTGTTGTGCCACGCGAGAAATCCTTGCTGAGCAGATAATGTGTTAACGTTTCATACCAGATACAAGGGGCTTGATGTAACCCATACAAAGATTTATCCAATTATAAACCTAGTGGTTGACATACATAGATCTCCCAATCAATATTCCCATATAGAAATGCCCATTTCACATCTATCTAAAAAACTTTGAAGTTCTTATGAGCAGCGTGAGTAAGAAAGATTCTAATGGCTTTAATGTGAGCAACTGGAGCAAACACCTCAGTGTAGTCAATTCCCTTTTCTTGAGTGAATCCTTGAACAACTAGTCTGTATTTGTTTCTGACAATCACTACATGATCATCTGGCTTGTTCCTGAAAACCCACTTTGTTCCAATGGGAAATTTGTTCAGGGGAAGATCAACTAACTCCGAAACTTTTAACTTCCTGAACTATTGAAGCTCTAATTGCATAGAATCAACCCAACTTGGGTCTTAAAGGCCAGCTGAGATATTCTTAGGTACTGTTTGAGACAGAAAGCATACGTAGAGACATTCATTAATCAAACCAGATTGACTCTGAGTCTTCATTCCATCAGTGATAGATCCAATGATGTATTCATGAGGATGATCCTTTAAGGTTTTGAAATAAGTGGTAATTGTTTATAGATAGGATGAAGATAAGGGTGCAGATTATGATGGTGGTTGTGATGAAGATGAGGATGCGGGATTAGTTTCTTGTGTAGGAATAGATTATGATGGTTGTGAAGGGTGTGGAGCAGGTTGAGATATTTGAACAGGATCAGTTACAGGTGGAGGAATTTGAACATTGTTTGATGAAGGTGATGAAGATTCAGGTGGAGGAATGATATTAATATTGGAGCAAGGAACATCATCATCAAAGACTGGAAGATAAAATGAATTGAAGACAGTGTGTGTATCATAGAACCAAGCAGGATCAGATCCCATATTTGGAGAATTAGATTCATGTCAATCAACATAGATAGACTCCTTCACAATGCGTGTTCGTTTGTTGTAAACCTGATACGCCTTCTGTTAGGTAGAATAGCAAACGAAGAAACATTCATCCACTTAAGAAGCAACTCGTATGGAGTCTTCATCTTGTCTTTCACGATAAGCACACAGTTAAGCACACAGGAAGCATAGTTATTGCTTTCTCCTAAAAAATAATTGGAAGCTTTCATTCAATTAGCATAGTTCTAGCCACTTCAATCAGAGTACAGTTCTTTCTCTTAGCCACACCATTTTGTTGAAGTGCTCTGGAAACACTGAATTGTCTGAGAATTCCTTTCCCTGCACAGAATGAATCAAAGATATGGTTTCTGAACTTTGTTCCATTGTCACTTTAAATGGCCATAACTTTCCTTTTGTTGATTGACTCAATGATGAGGATCAGCTTCTGCAACTCCTCTATAGTTTCTCTTTTGTTAGCTAGAAATCTTACCCATGAATATCTTGAGTAGTCATCTGTAACAACCAAATAATAAGATTTCTTAGCAATATACTTGACACTGATAGGACCAAATAAGTCTTTATGTAATAATTCAAGGGGTTTTGAAATAGAATTTTTAGTTTTAAGTTTGTGTGGCTTTTTGTGATGTTCTCCTTTAGCATAAGCCATGCACTTTTCTACCACACTAAAATCTTTAATTGGTAGCCCCCTAACTATATTATTTTTAACCAACTTATTAACGTTCTTAAAATTAACATTTCCTAAATGATGGTGCCATAAAAAGGAATCCGATAATGATGCTTTTGGCAAAAGACAAGTCACAGTCGAGGTAGATTCTTGTGATCCATATCTATTTTATAGGTATCATTCTTTCTTAAAGCTCGCATGATCACCAATTCTTATAGGATAGTAAACTCTGGCTTAAGAAACAAGCATTCATTTGAGATGAACAGCACCGGAATGTGTTTATCATAGATTTGTGACACACTTAATAGATTGAATGCAAGCTCTGGCGCATAGTTGACTTTCTCTAGTGTTAATGAACCATTCGACACTTCACCTTGACCAATCATCTTTCCTCCTTTCTTTTCTCTAGCAAAAGCAACATATCCTCCGTTTATTACACAGTAATTAGTAAGCAAGTCCTTCAGGCAGGTCATATGCCTGGAGCATCCACTATTATCATGCCAATAGCTTTTGATAGCTTTTCTGAAATGTTTCTGGCATTTGAGAAAAAAGTAGTTAGCCTTTGAAATTGGGACCCATGTTTTGACTAACCTAGGTCTTGGAATAGAGATTGCTTACTAAAAACATCATTAACAAAATTCTTTATTCTATTCCTAAACGAATTACTATATACATTCCTATTATTTAATTGTGGGCAATGTTTAACTACATGATCATCCTTTCTACATCTAAAACAATGAGACTTTGAACCCTTTTTAGAACATCTTGAAATAGAAGGTTTGTTCATAATAATTTCTTTTTCACATTAAGACATTTTTGAATCAGAATTGTTGTAAGTATCATACATGGCCTTAGTTTTAACTTTTGTGACCTTTCTGTTATCAACTTTTGATTCAGTTTTATTACTTACCTTTGAGGAAGTAATTTCCTTCTCTTTTGGTTTAGAAATCTGAATGGAAGTAAAAGATGGAATTGTATGAGAAAAGAATTCTTCAAAACAATTTGTTTTCATTTGATTTTCTAAAGATTGTCTTGAACATTTACCTGTTTCATTAACACAAGCATTTGAAACAGAAACATCACAATTTGTTTCATAAGCATCTGAATTTGAACAAGTTGAACTACTATTAATCAAACTATTGTCTGATATAGAGTTTTTAGAAACAAAACTACTTAAACTACTATCAACATGAGACTTCTTGGAATAAAAAAACTAGGACTAGAGTTGCCAAGACCACTACGTTCTCCATAACCATACTCCTCCCAAATCTCTTTATGTTTTACTCCCTCTAAACCTATAAACAGACTATTAGTGTCATTCTGTATAATCTTATTAATCAACTTATTTGTAGGATGAGGTACATATGTAGGAGAATAACAGTAAGTACTAGGAGGAGAATAAACATAAGTGTGTTCTTCGTGACCCAAACCAGGCTTTATTCTAACCCCCTTTTATTTCTTACACAAATCCTCCAATTTCATTCCAGAAATTATCCATTTCTCAATTTTAGATTTCAACTTATATTTGCCTCTCATCTTCTAAATGAAGAAATATATTATTTGTCTACAAGTTATTGATTTTGAAATTTGATTATCTTGGTATTAGGTGTAAAAAGATTCAGATCTTGACTCCTAATATTGGAGTTGTGTATACGTAAGAGTTCAAACATCAAATCATACATGTTTACATCTATAAGTTTCAGTAGTAACTTTTCTTTTGTATTTATATTCTCATATGCAGTGGGATGGGCCTGATTCTCGAGTTCTGGTTGAAAGATTAGAAAACAGGCAAAGCAGTACCATCTACTATACAAAATACTTGTTACGATTACTGTTTCTTGCAAGTTTGTTCGCTTGTTACTTTTAAACATGTTGGTTAATTTATTCGAATTATAAATGCTAATGCTACATTGTTGTAACTTTCTTTCGTAACTCATAAGTATTCTTTGTATATGATTTGACTTAGGAGTTTATATTTCCAGTTTATGTTATTTTCAAATAATATACAGCAGCTTCTTGCTTATATTTTGATATCATATTTGTAGGAATTGATCCCTGTTACACAACTTGTAAGGGAAATAGTTGTTGTTGTGCAAGAGTTTACTCAGTCAGGGTATGCTTGTTCTACGGATCTGATTTACTTCTTTTATTCTAGATAACTACATTTAAATTTTCTAAGTTAAGTGTTCTTTTTCTTTATTATAGTGGTGTAAGGCCTTTTGGTATTTCACTCCTTGTTGCTGGTTCTGATAACAAAGGTGCCCAACTGTATCAGGTTGGTAATTTAGTTCTTATTCTTTCAGATTATTTTATTGAAGCTTAATCATACTAAAATATTTAAGTGATTATGTCGTGCTTCTCTACGATATCCTGGGGTGGGAATTCATGTTGGTTTGGGTAACACAGTTTATCATGTTGAAGAGTTATAAGGCCCGATTCCCGGGTTGCTTAAAGTTGGACAATTATCACATTATTACATAAAACCATACGCATTTCACAAATTTAGCAACGGAATCACTTTAACAAAAACCATTCATTTCATTGATAAATATTGTTGTTAAACAATACAATATTAGTAAGTTACAAAAGTATCATTGAATTGCATTACAAAACAACAATAATAATATGCGTGAAAGGATGCCAATCTTGCCCTGCCGAGTCGTGTCCCCATGTGCCATCCTCAGCAACCTTACCTGCCAACTAAAAATGCATAAAAGTCAGCGTTGCTGAGTGAGTTCTAGTTTTTTTAATTCTTAAATTGCTAGTGCATATATGAAAATACTTTTTCCAATATAATACTTTCTTTACATTCGTACGTGAGCATTCATCGTACATACAACAAGGTACAACCTTTTTCATCATTCATTATCACACGTATTTGTTCGTTTCGTACTTTATTATTATCTTTCACTGTTTTTAAATCCTGTCAAAACTTCACCCCCATCATGGCCCGAAGCCACCATTCCAAGCACAAAGCCACTTCATAACCTAGCCACAAAGACACATCATATCCAGGCACAAAGCCTCATCATTTCTAGGGTAAAGTGACAAGGATCCAGTTTCGTACTATGGATCAGTCACCCCCCACCCCGTGTGTGAACCTTCATGGGTTAGTCAAAATTCCACGCTATAATACACACAGTTGAGCTAACAACTCTCATGAGTTGTGATCCTCCTTTCATTCTTCTTGCAAGCCTTTTCTTTCATTTGTTCTTTATGTTCCACTTTCATTATTATTAATCTTCTCACTTTCTTTAATGATAATACTTTACGTTTACGATCAAAAACACACCATGTAAAGTCACACATCAATATATATCAGGAACATAAGAACAGAGCATAACCATGCATAAAATAGGCACATATAAGCCTTAAGTCAAACTAGGGTCAAAAACCTAAAATTCTGATTTTCCAAATATTCAGAAAAATTTTGTAAGTCTTTAGGTTCATGGGCACTATGCAGGCGCATGAGCCCTGCTTAGGCACGTCAGCACTATTTGGGTGCATGGACTCTACACTTAGGTAATTTCGGAGTAACTTTTGGAGTTTTTACTTTTCAAGCGCATGAGCCTGTACTTAGGCGCTTAAGTAAAAAGTGGGCGCGTGAGCGCTATTAGGGCGCATCACCCCCAACACTTAGGCGTTTGGGCAAAAACTTAGGCGCATGAACCACTGTTCAGGCGCATCGGGTATACTTAGCCGTTCTAAGGCAATATTTTGGGTGCATGAATCTTGTTTGGGCGCATCAACACTACTTAGACTTTTCTAAGGCAATTTCTTAGGCGCATGGGCCCTGTTTGGGCGCATGACCACCTACATACATGTTTCTAAGTTTTTTCAATCCCAAACATCATTTTAACCTGTCCTAAGCTTGTTAAACCCATTCTAAACATCAACAAAGCATTAACAAACATAAAATGTCCATACACATACTCATACGGTTACATACATGACATTTGTAAAAATGTTTTACATGCATTTTCAGCCCTAAAACATCTAAAAACATATAAAACCGGGGTCTAGAAACTCACATTTTCTACTTCCAAGCTCAAGTCCTTCAAATTCAACCTGTCAAAGGTTTTTAACACCTAAACATGTCAAAAACACCCATCCAAACACATATACATACATAAGAACATGTAGAACTCGGTTTCATGGTCAAAAATCCATAAAAACCGAACCAAAAACTCATAAAACACTTACCTTTGTCCAAAACAGCTGCTTTCTCTCTCTAAAAACAGAAGAAATCTTCTCTTCTTCTTCTTCTTCTTCTTCTTCTTCTCTTTTGGCCGACAAAATAGCAGTTGGTACGTATATATGGGCTGCCATACTTAAAGTAATAATAAAATAATGGAGTTTTGTCATTTTTTCCCTTTAGCCCCTCCACTTTGGCTGCTTTTCTTTTCATTCAAGAAGCTTTCCCTTTTCTTTTCTTATTATTTTTCTTTCTTTCATTTAGACAAAAATTTTAGGTGTTACAAGTCCACCCCCCTTAAAGAGGTTTCGTTATTGAAACCCGTCACTCTTTGAATAACTATGGGTAATGCTGTCTCATCTCTTCTTCAGTCTCCCACGTAGACTCCGAACCCTTTTGGTGTTTCCACTGCACACGCACCAGTGGAACCACTTTATTCCGTAGCCTCTTCTCTTTTCGATCGATGATTGCCAGTGGTTTCTCTACATAATTGAGCCATTCATCCACTTTGATATCATTTAGTGGTACAATCATATCTTAATCAGCTAAGCACTTTCTTAGATGATATACACGGAATGGGGGATGAATTCCACTTAACTCATGAGATAGTTCTAACCTATAGGCCAGCTCTTCTATTCAAGCAATGATCCGGAAATGTCCTATATACCTCGGGCTCAGCTTACCCCTTTTCCTAAATCGGATAATTCCCTTACAAGTTGACACTTTCAACTTAACTCGGTCGCCTACCTTGAATTCAATCGGTCTACGCCTCTTATCAGCGTACGACTTTTGTTTATCTTCGCCGCTTTCATGACGGCCTTGATCTTTTCTAACTTTTCAGTTATGGACTCGATTACCTCAATACTTCCTAACTCCTTCTCCTTAATGTCTCCCCAACATACGGGCGTCCTACACCTCCTACCATATAGCATCTCATATTGTGGCATACCAATGCTGGCATGATAACTGTTATTGTATGAGAATGCCGCTAACGGTAAGTGATCATACCAGCTTCCTCCAAAAGTCGATCACACATGCTCAAAAAATATCCTTGAGTGTTTGAATCATCCTCCCAGACTGACCATCTATCTGAGGATGGTAAGCTGTGCTAAGGTGTAGCCTCGTCCCCATCGTATCATGGAATCCTTTCCAAAACTTCGATGTGAATCGGGTGTCACGATCTGACATGATAGACACCGGAACAACATGACGAGGTACAATCTCCTTGATGAACAGATCTGTCAATCTTTTGGATGAGTATGTTTTGCGGATCGTTAGAAAGTGAGCACTCTTTGTCAGACGGTCAACTATTATGCAGATGGTATCATACCCCCTCTCCGTGCAGGGTAACTTTGTAATGAAGTCCATAGTGATGTGCTTCCACTTCCACTTGGGTATATCCAATGGTTGGTGTTAGGACCGTGTACGTACGGAGTACTAACTGATTCTAAGTTATACCAGATCAAATAGTGCGGAATCCTATTTGATTGGTGATCCAATCAGGAAGAACGTAATCAAGATCAAACCTACCGATTAGAATACGTTAATAATGGATTAGGATCGATCTCAGACGTTCTATGAACTTGGAATGGACGAACAGGGCGCTCTGGGTCGACTAGGGTTGCAAGTATTTGAAGTCTTTCTTTTTTTTCACGAATTAAGTGGTATTTATAGGTTACAGATCTAATTCGTGCGACTGATCCTTGCGACTGGCTCAGTCGTGCGACTGAGTCATACGATTAGCTCATTCGTA
>BJCN01308405.1:0-10275 GCA_018326445.1 Flaveria brownii
TTGCTGGTATCGGCTTGTCATGCTTAAGGCACATGAAACGTCCGGCCGAGTGCATATCATTGCATACATGTTGGATCATATAGCAGATGCGTATAGGATTGCCTTCATTTTATCTTGCTCATCCTTTGAGCTTGGACATTGAGTCGTACTCAATATCGTTCAACTTTGAATAGAAGGTTCAGTGGTGGATGTGGTGTAGATAGGAGGAGTGGTAATGGATTGTGGTGGAACTGTTCTGGGCATGGTGGGAGAGGTGGATGTGGATGTATGTGTGATGGATGGTATGGTAGTGGTGGTGGCTGGGATGGTGGTGGCAGTGGCTGTGGTGGTAGCTGTGGCTGTGGTGGTGGCAGTGGTGGAAGAACTGACAAGTACAAATCTCTGCCTCTTTCCCTTCTTGCCATAGGGTTGGGCCATTCGTTTCCTCCTGGAACCCTTGGCAATCAGGGCTCTCCCTGAGCTCATCGGCTGGTCGGGGGTGTATGATGAATCTGTGACACCAGTGTCACCACCCTCCGAACCAGCTTAGCGTCCTCCAACCGCCTCCTTTCCCTTCTCGGTAGCCATAACTCGGATACCGACTCTCCTAGTGAGAGGCTCATCATCCGACTCCTCCTCTTCATCTACCAAGAAGTCCCGGTGGATGGCACCCGGCTCGGACCCACCTGGAGCTAAGGAACCACTCTGCTGAGGTGGTGGAGAGATAGTAGACGTGTCGGTGGCTCGTGTTTGACTAGAGCTGTCATCTCCACCACCCTGACCATGATATTGGTCATCATCGTCATCGTCGTCATCGTCTTGAACCATGATAGGCTCAATGTCTAAATCACTGTCATCATGGCGCCACTTCTTTCGAGCGGGCGCCACGTAGTCGACATTATCAAGATGGCCAAATAATCTCCTAACCGGGGGCTTCACCCGCTTGCCCCGGTACACTTTCATCCTCCCGAGTGTGGTGTCATCAATTACCTCAAGAGACATCACATCACCTTCTCTTTGGGCAAATGAGAAAGCTTCTCATCAACACTCATCTGGATAAACCTTGGGAACATACAGAAGCACTCCTTCCCCTTCGCCTCTATGTTCTCCATCAGGTAAGTGAAGAACATCCGCGATAAACTGAACGGATGGTTCAGTACCAGTGCAACGAATGCATTCTAGATTTGATCGCTCTTCTCGTCAAATCCTTTACGCCGGGAGGCAATGAACTTGAGGATCACATGTGCCAGATATTTGAACTGTAGGCACATGTTACTCTTATTTAGCACGCCGGCATTGATGTCGTCGGCGTACTTGATCCTCAAGAAACATCCTCGAACTGTTAGGGGATGCAGCTTGTGGGTAATCTCCATCCTCACCTAAGTCCAAGACCCTCCGGAAGTCGTCTTCCCTATGTCAATGTCTTTGCCGAAGATAGTACTTCAGATTCGGTATGGATCAACTGAGCGATCTACAACAACATTCTCCCAGAATGCCTGCTGTAATGAGTGATAAGGTGTGCACGGAGTAGAAATGGCTCTGTAGATCCTTGATCGTCAAAGAAAAGCAATGATCCCAGCGAACGCCGAAGTGTTCCAGGAAGTAGGATAGAGGTAAGCACAGATATTGTGCTTGGTGGTCATCGTCTATCTGCCAGCCATTTTACTGCAACACAAGTAACAAACACGTTAGATCCATTCACAAGAGAGAACATTTGAGTTAGAATGAATTTTACCCAGCTGCTTCAATCATACGATTGAACCATACGACTGAACTCAGTCGTACGATTGAGCCTCCGACTGAACATAGTCGTATGTCATGCCATGCAGTTGAGTCAGTCGTGTGACTGAGTCACCAATTTATTCAATCGTGCGATTGAGTCGTGCGTCTGGCTCTACCATGCGACTGGAGTTCATCCGTATGTCTTTTCGCATACCCTATTGTGCAAGTCCAAAATTTTGAATCTTTATCAAATCAGTCATCAAGTTTGGACTCATTAGATGCGTATGGACTCGATTTTACCCTTATTATCTTTTAAATGCATGTTTAGGTTCATGTAAGTGTTCTATTTTAGGGTTATTGTCTTGGTTCTTGTTTTAAGTGATTTGGACATATTGGATCAATTTGATGTTGTTATTTCGCATGTTTTCAATCTCACTATACCTGTAGATGGAAAGTAATCGGTTAGTAAGGCAGTAATCGGTCAATAATGGAGAATAAATTGAAAAAGGGTGGGCATAGTAATCGGAGGTTTTGGAGAGTTTTTAAAATCACGTGTTGGGCTACGACTGACTGAGCCCCTTTTTATATTGATATGTGTTTCAGTCGTGCGACTGGACCACATACGCATGGTTCATTCGTGCGACTGAGGTTCAGTTGTACGACTGACCTAGACTCTTTCAGCCAGTCATATGATTGGTTCATACTTGTGACCCAATCGTATACTTTGACCCATACTCATGGTCCAATCGTGTGATTGGCTCATACTCATGATCCATTCATGTGATTGGTTCATACATATGTTCTAATCGTGTGACTGGTCCATACTTATGATCCAATCGTGCGATTGGCTCATAGTTATTAGTTTGAATTCATTTTTCCCAACCTTTCAAAAACTTGAATTTGATATATGACATTATGACCATTGATCATTTAAGACATGATCCTTTTAACTGAAAACTTTTGATCACCTCAGAAGTGATCATTTTAATCAAAATTGTTTGATCACCTCAGACATGATCCTTTTTACTTGAAAACCATATGATCTCCTCATATGTGATCCTTTTAACTTTAAAACCTTGTGATCACCTCAGACGTGACCCTTTTATTTTAAAAACTTGTGATCACCTCAGACGTGATCCTTTTATTTTAAAACCTTGTGATCACCTCAGACGAGGTCCTTTTAACATTTCAGAAACAAGCTTTTATCAGATAATGTTAGGTTTAATTTGTGACATTCACAGATTTCCTCTTGTTACATAGTCTGACATCGACTCGATATAAACATAACTAAAGCTAAGAAAAACATTAAACAAACTAAATTAAGAAAATCTTTTTGTATTTTTCATTTGAGGTGGGTTGAAAACAGTTTGACATTTCCTAAATGATTTCTCCCCCTGAGCAGAACAACATCAAGCATTTTTATCTTATCTAGAAAGATTCTTATGGCATCATACATTCATAAACATAACCATTTGGGACCTTTTATATTTGTGTAAATACAAAGAATATTATATTTACCAATTACAATGTCTTATTCATCTAAGAGTTATGAGCACTAACAGGAATCATGCTAGAGCTGTTATGTAGCACACATTGATTTTGACCATCGGGGAATGCTGTCATGATGATTGTCAGTATATTTGTCCACCTAAATCCATACACAGATTTTTGACATACATTGGTGATTATTCAGGTTTATTATTTCAACAAGCATTTTTGGATCCCACACTTATATGGTAATCAACTTTCCTCAGGAGAATTTTGATCGGTCTACGGGTTTTTTGACAAGAAGAAACTATTCTAAGAGCTTTCAAAGAGATGCCAAGCCTCAATTCAGTGCCATCGCACAACAGAGAGGCGTAAACAACAATGAATTCTAGAATATTTAGATTGTGCTTATCCTCAGGTCAGTGCCATCGCACAGCAGAGAGACACACAACCTATCTTCTTGTTAGAGCAGTTTTATTCTACATATAACACACTAACAACATTTGTCATTAGATTGATTGTGTTTCACATTTTTTATGCTCTTTGCTTATTTTTATGGTCGTCCGCACACATTTGTGGCGTTCATTTTGCTCTTCACCCCTTATTGGAAATAAGTTGACTGTGTTAACCTGGGATGAGATGGAAGCCCATAGCCTGTTGAATGATTTAGTTTTAAAGTTGTTCACCAATGAAGTCTACTTGTCTATTGTGTTGAATCTACTGACACATCATAAAATGGACTGGCAACCCCTAGATGTACTTTCTCTATGTAACCACCGTAGCAGACTAGCTTACTATCATTTTTCAACTCATTAGGCTTTGAATTCTTAGACTTATAATTTTCTATAACTTTGAACATAACATTTTAGAACATTTAATTACTTTCGGTGTCTCAAACAATCCGATGCATGTATACTACCATTTTCCATTATCTTGTATCGATTTCATGGATTTGATGTCTTTGTTTTTCAGCTTATCTGCCCACCCCCGTTTTTTTAAGTTATTAAATACTAACTACTCAAACTAAAACTAATCTCCCCCTAAAATTCTAAAACCGAAAATATTTTTGTGTTTTTGAAATTTTAAGACAGAAAAAAATAAAATAAAGAAAATTAAGATTAAAAAAAGAAAAACATAGAGACGGACTATGAACTTGATTCATCTGGAATCAAATCATCTTTCTTTTTAACGCCATTGACCGCTAATAGATAATGAAATCGAGGTTTATCAAAAGCTTTTGTGTAGTGGTCGGCACGTTGGAAATCCGTGTTTATTTTAACAACATCGATTAATTGTTTTTCAAAACAGTCACGTATAAAGTGATATTTAATACCGATATGTTTAGTTTTGGTTGGGGCGTTGGACCGGATTTTCGGTGACAGCAATAGCAGCAGAATTATCAACAAATATAGGAGTGTTAGAGAATCTCAAACCGTAGTCTCGCATTTACTGTTGAATCCAGATTATTTGTGAACAGCAACTTGCCGCAGCAACGTATTTAGCTTCACATGTTGATAGAGCAACAGACGTCTGCTTCTTACACTGCCAGGTGACTAATCGTCTTCCAAAGAACTGACATCCTGCAGATGTTGACTTGTAATTCATTTTGCAACCACCATAACCTGAGTCACTATACGCAGTTAGCTTAAAGTTATAATCAAGAGGATACCACAACCCAAGCGTTGGCGTACCCTTAAGATAACAAAAGATCCTTTTTACCCCAATCAAATGATTTACTTTAGGTTTTGCTTGATATCTAGAATAGAAACATGTGGCGTACATAATATCAGGACGAGAAGCTGTGAGGTACATGAGAGATCCGATCATTCCTCGATACGTAGTGGCATCAACCAAATCACCATTTTCGTCTAGTGCCACATCATGGTTCGTGGCAAGTGAGTACCTGCAACCATTGCATTCTCCATGTCGAACCGACTAAAGATATCTCCAACATATTTGGTCTGTTGCAAGAAGATCCATTTGATGTCTGATCTACCTGTAAACCAAGAAAGAACTTCATCTCTCCCATGGCACTCATTTCAAACTCAGCTTTTATCACCGATTCGAATTCTTTACATAATGCTTTGTTTTTGGAACCGAAGATTATGTCATCCACGTATATCTGCACCAGTAGTAAATCACTGTCTTTTTCCTTAATGAACAACGTGCAGTCAATTACACCTCTACGAAATCCATGTTTCAGCAGATGCGTGGAGAGTTTCTCATACTAGGCTTGAGGGGCTTGATAGAGCCTGTACAACGCCTTGTCTAGTTTATAAACTCTATCCCAATGGTAAAGATCCTCAAATCCTTCGGATTGACTGACTTACACTATTTCACAGATCTCACCATGAAGAAATGCAGTCTTCACATCCAATTGATAAACTTTGATCTGCATAAAGGATGCATAGGCTAGGAAGATTATAATTGTTTCCATCCTGGCCACCGGTGCAAATACTTCATTGTAGTCAACTCCTTCGACTTACCGGAACCCTTGTACAACTAGCCTAGCCTTTTTTCTGATTATAACCCCTTGGTCATCCTTCTTACACCGAAGAGCACACTTAATGCCAATCACTTTTGCACCTTTTGGTCTATCGACAAGTGTCCAGACACCTAACTTCTTGAACTGTAGGAGTTTTTCTTGCATGGCAGCTACCCATGCCTGAACCTTTAAGGCCTCGCTTACATACTTGGGCTGAACTTGAGACACGAAACATCGATATGCCCATTCATGTATGTAGCCCTTTTCCATGACCGCAGCATAATCAGCTGAGTAAAGCTAATTTCTTATCTGAACTCCCAAGAGAATATCCATGATGATATTGTCCAGGGGATGATTCACGTTAATCCGAGTTCCGGGAGTTATAGGAACTGCGAATTCAACATCCAGGTTTGGAATCACTGGCTCAGTTTCTGTGGCTATTGAAGGACTGGGTTGAGAAGTTCTAGTTATTTCATGATCAGCTGCAGGTGTACTTTCAGCAGTAGGAACCTGTCCCTCCTGGTTCATATTTTTAGATTCTGCTTCTTCATCATCAGAGGAATCACTTATCTCTAGTTCTCCCCCTGAAGAGCTAGTAGTACCTTCTAATGGAGTCGAGGATGTCGAGTCTCGAGTAGGAGTGTTCAGTACATCATACATCATTTGAGTGGCCAACATATCATCAGAATGTGAAAAAGGTAGATTGAAGGATTTAAAAAATCCATCATAGTCGAAGAAAAAGGAAGGTCCTTTTCCCATAGGGGGGTGGTGTATCTTTGTACATCAACATTGCACCACACTTCTACCTGACCAGTTGAGTTATTGTAAACCCTTTTTTCTAGTATACTGTATCCAAGGAAGATACCTTCCTCTACCTTCTCACAGAACTTCCTAGTCAAATTTTTCATTAGCAGCATGCAAGGTGCACCAAAAGGTTCCGGATACTCCAAGTTAGGTTTACTTTGTTGTAGCAACTCATAACAAATTTTTCCATGACGCTTGATCACTAAGACCCGATTTAGAGTATAAGACGCATTAGCCATTGCCTCGTTCCAGAATTAAATCGGTAGTTTTGAGTCAGCTAGCATTGTCTTTTCTGTTCCTATCAAGCTTCTACTCTTCCGTTCAACAACTCCATTCATCTATGGAGTGTAGGAAGAAGAGAATTGATGAACAATCCCTTTCTCACGATAGAATGCCTCTATCCACTGATTCTTGAATTCTATCTTGTTGTCTGAACGTATTTTCCGTACTTTCAACTTGTAGAGTGACTCCAATATGGTAACAAGATGTTTGAATGATTCAAATGTCTCTGAATTTGCTTTCAGAAACATCACCCAAGAGAATCTTAAGTAATCATCTGTCACCACAAAGCAGTACCAATCACCAACAATGCTCTTTGTGCTGCCAGTGCCAAAAAGATCCATATGTAGAAGCTTAAGAACAATCTTTAGAGAATGAACATTCTTTGATTTGTGAGACTTCTTTGTCTGTTTCCCTTTCTTGCATGCTATGCAGAAGTCTGGAAGCCGGAAGATCTTGACAGTAACTCCATCCACCTGATCATTCTGAACCAGATGGTTCATCTTCCTTGGATTGATGTGTCCCATTCTCCTGTGCCAGGAAACTGAATCCCTTTCAGTTGCTTTTGACAAGAAGCACTAAGTAGTAGACTCAGTAGTGGAGGCTTTTGAAAGGTCCAAGACATACAGATCGTTATATTTTGAATCCGACATTAGAACTTTCTCCTCCATGATAACATACTCCTTCTTAAGTATGTAACACTTCTTATTGTCAAAAATGACCTTAAATCTCTTATCACAAATTTGGGAGACAGAAAGCAAGTTGTTTTGTAATTGCTGAACGTAGTTTACCTTGTCGAACTTTACCTTCTCGTTTTCAACTTCACCTTGAGCGGTGATATAACCTCCTTTGTTGCCTGTGAACGATACGTGTCCCCCTTTAATTTGCTTGACGTTGAAAAGGAGAGACGAATTCCCTGTCATGTGCCTGCAAGCTCCACTATTAATAATCCAGGTATTAGTGATAGCACTGTAGTGGATAACCTACACAAAGAAGGAAAATGATTAGTTCAGGTTGGGGACCCGGGCCTTTACTGGCTTGGGTTTCCCAGAGATATCACACATCATGAACTCAACCCACTGACCTTCAGAGGACGAGGACACATCTTTCTTCTTCTGGTCCTCACTTTCAGACACGTTACTTGATTTTTCTTTCCATAAACCATTTTTGTGTAAGGCCTATTTGTAGTAAACATACGACTGGCTTATGGAATGAACTTTTGGTTCACTAATAGTCCTAGGTTTAGCCTTAGGTGACACAGCTTCGCTTTGAGCTTGTCTGTGTTGACTTTGGTGTGTTAGAGGAGTATTAGATATATTATTAAAAAATCTTGGTTTTTCATCAAAAAGCTCAAATTTTCTTTTGGATGTCTGATAATGAGGACAATTTGGAGAAATATGTCCTCGTTTTCCACAGTTATAGTAGGATCTCCCTTCGATAGGTGAGGGAGATCTTCTGTGAGGGCTTGAGTCTTTTTGGGAGCTGATCTGTTTCTCATCCTTCTTAGATTCTTCACCTTCTTTAAAAAATTTAATTGTTTGGACATTTTGAATGCATTTTTCTTTCTTTTTAGGATTTTGATGATTTACACGTTTAGGGTTTGTTGCTTTAGAATTATTAGGTTCTAATGTAGATGTTTGTGAACCCAACCCAACACTATCCTCTTCAACTTTATCGCATAAATCCTCTTTAAACATCTTATCTTTCAATCCCTATGTAGTAGCCTTCTATTCAGTTACAGACTGCACAGGTTTACGTGTGGAGTCTGGATCACTGACAAGAGGAGTAGTCACCACATGATCCTTAACTGGGTTATTGTTTATTGGTTTACATTAAATATTCAAAAGGATTGCATGTGGTAGTCGTACTACTTTATATCCCAAAGCTTCCCCACCATTTCATTCTTTCACTAAGTTCTTAACTATATGAGAGGAACTTGCCAAACTATGCAGTTTTTGTTTTAAAGATTCAACTTTGACTTGCAACACAACTTTTTCCTTTTTAGTTTCCTATAAAGTAGTTAGATAGAGCTTAATGTCATTTGATTGATTTAGGGCAACAACCTCGGTTTCCCTTAGTTGTTTCCCTAGCAGTTCAATCTTTTTCTTTAAAACTACACTCATTTTGTTTTAAAATACGGTTTGCTTTAGTGCATAGTTTTAAATCATTTACCAGATTATCATGGTGTTCTAATAACCTAGCAAATTTTAAGTCAATGCTTTCTCTAAATTTTTCACATTAATTACAAGCATGTTTATCAAATAATTCGTCTTTACAGTATACCTGTGCGGAATTGGATGAATCGGCCATAAATACAGAGTCAGACTCTTCAATAACTAGAGATTCTGAGTTTGCAGCATTCAACTCTTCTTCAACATGATGATTTACAACATTCATAGCTTCTTCAATATCTGAACATGCATGCTCAGCTATGATGTCTCACCCTCTTGCAAATCCATCATCCAAATCATCAACCTGTGCTACATTTGACTCTCCCTCAGATACGAATCGGAAGGACCAGTCTTGTCCTTCATCACCTTCAGATACCATAGCTTTTGACTCTTTCCTTGATGATGCCCCAATCTTCTCTTTGTCCTGATGGTTGAATGAAGGAAAAGGGTTTCCATTACCTATCTTCTTCGGCTTTACACATTCACGTTTAAAGTGCCCCTTTTCACCATAGGTGAAGCACGTGACCTTGGTTTTATCAAACCCAAATGTAGTGTCTTTTCTAGCAACCAAGTTCTGCCCCGTCTTCTTAACAAACTTCTTAGCCCGTCTAACCGCACTGGCTAAGGCCCACATGATATCCATTCTTTCTAGCTCAGTTTCATCTACCTGCTCATAATCTTCATCAGCTAGATGATAGTTTCCAATCTTACCAGTGACTAACCCGTCATAATACTGAACAACTACTTCTAGAAGATCAATGTGTTCTTTGGCAACTTCCACAGTGATATTTCCGAGATTCTCGGTCTTCAGCTTGGTAGGGTTGGAATCAGGGACTATATATTCGGTTCCAGATGAACCTGACACTTCGCTACCAGAGGAACTGCTTTAGGAAGGAGCAGATGAACCAGATACGAATGTTGTTTGTAATGGTTCCCCTGATGAAACTGGAGTAGGAACAAAGTTGTACAGTGAAGGATTCTGAGCATATGATCCTTTCTTAGACTTGTATTTCAACCGTAGTTCCTCATCCCTTAACTTCAAGATGAAGTCATTTATGTCTAATGTAACAAGAGTGTCATTTTGTCTCAGATTAGACACAAACAGATCCTATTTGTCTGGTAGACCATCAGCAAAACTAGAAACTTTTTCTTCCATAGATGTAGTCACACCATTAGTATGCAGTTCACTCATCAAATGATAGAACCGATCAATGAGATCATATAAGCTCTCGTTTCCTGTTCGTGAGAAATTATCAAACTCCTTTTTTAGAGCTTTAGCCTTTAGCGCCTTCAGGGTTGCATTGCCATCATATCTCTTTTCTAACGCCTCCCACAGCTTATTTGACT